>NEWO01000071.1:1801554-1816565 GCA_003013225.1 Phalaenopsis aphrodite
GAAGTAGCAAGAAGGAAGAAATCTCTCACTTTCCCTCCACTCTTACAATTTCTTGAAGAATTTCTCACAGTTACACGCTCTAGCAAGCTCTCTACACACTAATGGATCCTATCTAACCTCCAGGACTCCTCTATTATCGACAAAAATCATATCTTTAAAGATGTGGATGAGTTTTTCCAAGAGTTGCTTATGCACCCCTCCAAAATCCGGCCTTATCCATTATACAAGTACACATAACTGTCGATCCCGCCGTCGGCGGCCTCGATGGCACCGTCGGCGGCCTTCTGGAGATTTTTGTCCTGTAGCCTCGGGAAAAGCTCGCAGTCGGCGGTGTCGATGGGGTCGTCGACGCCCTAGTGCAATTCTCCACATTTTAGTTCTTTTTGCTCCAAATTCGCTCCTTTTTGCATCTTTTTGCTACATTCACCTTAATTCATCATTCCTACAACAAAACATCAAAAATACTTTTCTTTAAAATGCAATATCATTAAAAACAATATAAAAGAGGTACAAAAATCTCAACATATTTTACTTTGGTCAATATGCATTGCGACACACACAAACTTGGTATTGCGTGAGTTAAAGACAACCAAGAACCCCCTTTTTATAAGGTCTGCTGCATTCTTGCAGCGACAGATTCGTTGGTTAGTGTATTAAGTTATTTTAAATCTCACATTAGCACAAAATTATAGTTAATTATTTTTTTTATTAATTAGTACTTCTTTTATGACAAATGGATTGTCTTTTAAAGCATACAAGAAAGATAAGCTCGGTGATTTTGAGACTTTCTGAGGATTGTTGTTGGTCGGTGTCATATGTGAAATTCTAATGAAAATAACTAAGTTCTTTTTTTTGTGCTACGGTTTTTGAGATTCTTTTGGATGATCTTTTTTTGGTGATATACATATGTGACACACAAGAACTTGATATTACATGGGTTAAGGGCAACCGAGAACTCCTTTTTTATATGGCATGTTGCATTCTTGTAGCAACAGATTTGTTGGTTATTGTACTGAGTTCTCTGAAACCTCACGTCTGCACAAAATTGTAGTCAATTACTTTATTTATTTATTTTTACTTATGTTATGACTAATGAATTATCTTTAAAAGCATTCAAGAAAGATAAATTCGATGATTTTCGAGATTTTTTGAGGATTGCTGTGCCATTATGGACTTTAGAGTTCCCTGCTAACATCACGTCAACCACGTAGCTATAAAAGACAGTTCTACGAGTGCCTAGAGAGTCAAGGAGAAGTGCAACTTCTTGCGGTGGTCAGACGGACTGTCAAATTCCATTGCCGAGAGTGATTGAGAATGAATAGTATCCTTGGAGGACGACATAGCTCGTGTCATATGCCTTTCACATTTTAAAAATAATATTATAATATTATTAAATATTATTTTAATTATTTTCTTTATTTTAGTAATCATGATACTCATAGTTATATGAGATATATATCTCACTTTTTGTACTGTTTTGAATTTGATTTTTTCTTCTAAAGTATCAAATATATTTAGATGACATTTATGTTGCAAACAACATTACTACACATACGCAAAATGATCATTTGTCAAGAAACAACTGCTGCACATTTATTTTCAAGTTGCAAAAAACAAACAACTAGTCAGCTCATCCACAACGACTTCCTATGACTACTTCTGCACAACAACTTATTAATAAGCTGCAACTACCCCAAACTGACTCGTAATGTTTACAAAATATAAAATAAAAATATTTTGAGTTATATATGAATGATGTACTTGCAAAAAACACGACACTTGATGAACACATCAAGGCCTCAAAACACCTTTGAAATATTAAAAAAGTTTAACATGAGGCCCAATCCACTTAAATAAACATTTGACACATTAACATGGAAGTTCTTAGGCTATCTTTTAATCCTTGAAGAAATTAAAGTTAATCTAAAAAAGATTCAAGCATTGATCAACATGTCATCCCCCAAAATATCAAGAAAGTCTAAAAATTAGTTAATCGAATCACATTATTCTTTTATTTCATCTCAAAGTTGTGCAACAAGTGTATCACTTTCAAAGTTGAGCAACAATTGATACACTTTCTTCAAACCTTATTACAAGCAAAGAGCTTCAGCTAATCGGATGGCCTTGAAACCTCCTAAATCGGGAAAATATTTGTTTACATAAGACGTACGCAGCGCTACGTACGTCTATGGGTTATTAAGGGGGTACAGAGGGTTATATCAGGGTTTTACCCCGCTGCAACCCCCTTGTAACCTATTTGTAAACTACCTGTAACCTACAAATGAGTTTCACGTTTTTATAATTTTATTAGTACAAATAAGTTATAGAGACGGGTATAATGCGGCTGTAACCCCCTTGGGCCCCTAAAGTAAGGAGGGCTGCTTAAACCGAGTCTACTTTGCCTCGTTCTCTATCCACGCTGCAAACAACCTTCTCAGTCAATGGACATTCTCTACCTTCGCCTCTCTTCTCCTCCTCGTCTCATCGACCTGCACTTTTCGAACCCTAGATCAATCCCAAGCCATAATCTTAGCTCTGGATCCCCACCTTTTCGATGTCCATTATTCATTCACGCCCCAAAGATGAGTCGCCGCTTCTTCCTCATTGCCTCCGCCTCGTCAGGTGGCGCCGGAATGCTTCCAAGACCTTCTACATCGCCTTCTGCTCCCTGCTTGGAAGCGCCAAGCCATCTCCCACTGCTGTTCATCCACCTCGTGACATCCGCAGTTTTATTCGCATGTTTTCGTGCGCGCGCATCAGCCATAGGACCTTCCCTATCACTAACCACCACCGCCTCTATCGCATCAGGTCCACTGTCTCTGCTAAGCATATCGTAAGCATGGGATCTCCATTCAAGGATCCCATTTGAAATTTGAGCATAGTTTTATTACTATTTCCAGAATTCACCTATATTAGTGTAGATTCTACAACTTTCAGAAATAGCTTCGGCCGAGGGCTCAAGTTCTTCTGCCGGTGAAGTGGAGGATGAGGAATTTAGGGCTGCCTTTGAGCAGTGGAAGTCCAAAACCTTTGCCTTAACTGTTCCTCTCCGGATAGTTGCGCTACGGGGTTCGGTGCCTCCCTCTTGGCTTAAGGTTGGGCACATTGCAATTCTTTTGAAAGAAAAATGGAAGAAGTCTTTATGTCACTGTTGTGTTTTACTTATTTGTGTTGTGTAGGATTTTGTTCAAGCGCAAGGAAGGAGGTTGAAGATGAATACTGAGCTTCGTGGAAGCCTTGAATCCATATATTCTGAGCTGAATTTGGCTTTTGATAAAGATATTGTCGATCGTAAGTCTGCCATGTCTGCTGATCTTATTTCTTTGGGTGATTCTTGGCTTAGCATTGCCATTCAAAAGGGTTTAATTGATCCTATACCTAACATAGAAGAACAAGATTGGTTCAAGTTTTTAGGCAACAAGTGGAAGGTGAGATCTACTTAGTTTAATACTTCCCTTATTCTTTGAATACTCATGTGTGTGAATAAATTTAGGGAAATTTACACCCCTATCACAGAATTCTTATGCATTTATATATATAGCACCCAATATTTGGTATTTAAACTCATAACACTTTGGTGTCATAAACTTATGCATGAAAAGGTGCAGGGGTTTTACTCTTATAGTTTTTGTATTCTATTTTATTTTATGGAACATGTTCTCAAACTGTGTTAAATTTTTAGATTTAAGCATTTTAGAAAAAAGTGAAGGCGAATGGTTATAACAAGGGGAAAATTTTCCTTCAACAACACTTAAAAGAGTAATTTTAGCGATCTAAGACAATAATCAACATGCATCTAATCTTTCTATGAAAGGCGTCAAATTTTTTTGCTCACATATCCTTAATAGTGTAAGGGTTTAGTTGGTTGCTCATGTAATCATTTTTAAGCGCCGCCTATTGAAAATTTTGTCTATAAGAAGAAGTTAAAATGGGCCACACATCTCATTACATTGATTTTGGCTTTTAATATTAAATATCTATCAATTTATTAAAGTTTTTATCAGGTTCAATTGTGCAGAAATGTAATGGGAGAGTTGGATCCTTCGGGCAACATATGGGGAGTGCCTTATCGTTGGGGAACAATTGTAATAGCCTACAAGAAGAGCAAATT
This sequence comes from Phalaenopsis aphrodite, assembly GCA_003013225.1. Taxonomy (NCBI): domain Eukaryota; kingdom Viridiplantae; phylum Streptophyta; class Magnoliopsida; order Asparagales; family Orchidaceae; genus Phalaenopsis; species Phalaenopsis aphrodite. The sequence goes on from NEWO01000071.1 coordinate 1,805,666, forward strand.
TAAAAAACATAACTTGGCCCCAATTGAGGTAGCTTTGCTTATTCTATATGTAAGATACATGAAACATCTGTATGATTGCAATAGAGTAAAGTGCCAAAATAGTCCATTGACTATTTACATTGAGTCATTCTAATCCCAAAGTCTAGAAAAGTACCCTAATTGGTTCTCAAACTTTTTAAATTGGCGCTGAAATATTCTTCTGTGGGATTATTTCAGCTCATATCTAAAAAGTTTCTTTTACGTACTTTGGGACTAAAATGACCCCCTGCGAAAGGTTAGGGGACTATTTTGATACTTTTCTCGATTGCAATATTAAACAGATCGGCTTGACATTTTTCCTCCCTTCACCAATGTTCTACTATGTAGTTCAACATTTGAAATCAATGCGCGTTTGATTCACAGTTATGTCTAAAATACTTGTGTGCTTGTTTTTCGAGAGTTATTCTTACGATATAGTTTCCTTATTTTTTGAGTTTGAATTTCTTCACTCGATATGATTTTATGAGGTCCTTCAAATAAGTGCAGGATTGGGATGATTTGTGGAGGCCCGAACTTACTGGAAAGATTTCAATGATAGATTCTCCAAGAGAGGTCGTTGGTGCTGTTTTGAAGCGCATGGGAGCATCATATAATACTAAAGATATTGATTTAAATGTTATTGGTGGGAGAGAGGGTGTTTTGCATAATTTAAAATCACTCCAAAAACAGGTATATATTTACCAGATATGATCTGACATTCATGCTGGTTGTTAATTCTTTTAATCATAAAGAGTTGATTTGTTTATGTGCTGATGATATATGCTAGTTTACTAGGGCTCTAATTCATATTTAATGTTAAAAAAAGGGAAAATTTACATGCATAGGCGGCATAGCACACAATTCTTATGTATTTACATATCTCACACCAAAAATTTCATATTTACTTACGTAGTGTGCTTTAAACGTATTCATGAAATGGGTGTTTCACTTGTAAAAAGCTGCTATTTTTTATGTCATATTTACATTAGTAGTACACAATTTTTTATGTAGCACATACTAACACCAAAGTGCTATTTCTGACGTGATGTTAAAGATTTGATTGCCACCATGTGTGTAAATATGGAAGTTTAGATGTGAGATATGTAAATGCATAAGAATTGTGAGGTATGTTTATAAATTTCCCTAAGAAAAGCGAGTTTTAAAGTGCAAAAAGGTGCACTTTGAAGTGAAGCGGTCCCAAAATGCTTTTAAAGTGTGAACATCAAACGCTTCTTGTATGTAGTGTATGCTTCATGACGTGAAGTGTGTGCTTCATGTTATACTTTAAGGAATGAAAAACAGAAAGCTTCAGTTTTTCGTATGTTCTGACAGCCCAATCTATTTTTTTATGCTATATAAAATGAACGAAATGGAAGGGAAAGAAACTATTAAAAGCAAAAAAAATTTTGAGACAAAAGCCCCTCATGTTATTTCCACTTCGATGTCTAATTTTTCATTTTCTTAACCTCGCTCTATCCACTCATTTTGAATCATCTTTATACATTACCAACTATTTGTTTTTTTTTTCTTATTTATGAAGTGCAACAATTTTTTCTTTATTTTGATTGTGAAACATATTCATAATTTAATAACTTTATGTTTAATTTGTCATCATAAATGTTTCATTTTAAGCCTGCTCCCCATATTGCTTTTTCATTATAATTTTATCATTTCAGTATTAGTAGATTGATATTTCTTCACTATGTGTTAATTCAATCAAGTTTATGAGCTACATTTATAAGAATACTTGAGAATGATGAACGCTTTTATTTTTCTAAGTATGAAAATTCTTATTTTTAATATTTCCTAGATTTTATTTTGAGCCATTTAGATACATACCACCCAAATCCTATGTATTTACATATCTAACACCTATACTTTACTTTCTTTCATTGATACCACCCAAATCATTCATATCATATAAAAAATACCTCTATTTGAAATTTTAAAAGGTGAATTACGTCTTTTCATTTATAGATAAAGTGGCATATATGTAAAAATTGAATTATAGTGGTATGTTTGTAAGTCTTCCTTAATTTTTCCAGGTGCGCTATTTTGATAGTGTGAATTATATGAAGTCATTCGGCGTAGGAGATGTGTGGGTCGCTGTAGGGTGGAGCAGCGACGTCATTCCTGCCGCAAAGAGAATGGCTAATGTGGCCGTAGTTATTCCCAAATCTGGCAGTAGTATTTGTGCTGACCTTTGGGTATCTTCTTAACTCTCTTTAATATATCAGACATGCATCTAATATCACAATCTTGCGGTTGATTTTAGAAAGATATGTACATACCACACAATTTTCATGTATTTATATATCTCATATCAAAATTTTCATATTTACATTTATACATGAAAATGTGTATTTCACTTTTAAAAAATAAGCAATGATGGTATTTTTAATATGATGTTAAAGATTTTGATGTTATGTTTGTAAATATGGAAATTTAGGTGTTTGGCATGTAAATACACAAGAATCATGTGTTGTGAATGTAAATACCCCTTAATTTTATTACTTTCTTAGTCAAAACACCATTCTTCAACAATTATTCAATCTCGCATAAAAGTATGATAAGATCACCATGTATGAACTCTATCCGTCTTCATGTATTTTACAAAATAATGTACCAAAATAGTCTCTGAATATTTATATACAACTATTTTAGTCCCATAGTTCATAAAAGTTTTAAATTAGTCCCCTTACTTTTTTAATATGGATTGAAATGATTTTTAGAGAGGACTATTCTATCTCCTTTAAAAGAGTCAGTGGCCTAGATTGACACTTTTATTGACTCTGAGACTAAAATAGCGGCATCTTAATCTAAAAATTGAAGTTTAGGTGTTAGATATGTGGCTATTTTAGTCTCAGAGTATATAAAAGTGTCAAATTAGTTATTTTCCTCTTTTAATATAGACTAAAATGGTCTCCAATGAGGACTATTTTATCCCTTTTAAAAGAATCAGTGGAGTAAATTGACAATTTTATTAACTCTGAGACACCTTTGTAAAGAGTCAGAGGAAAATTTTGAGAATTTTATTGTACAAAATATATCTGTACAAAAATTGTTTCCGAAATTTACATACATACCACACAGTTCCCATCTACTACATATTTAACAACCAAAATTTGATATTTATATTTTTAACATCTTGGTGTCATAAACCTATATATGAGAAGGTGTATATCAGTTTTAAAAAGCTAGTTATGGTGGTATTTTTGATGTGATGCTAAAAATTTTAGTGGTATGCATGTAAATATGGATGCTTATGTGTTAGATATATAAATACATAGAAATTATGTGGGTATGTATGTAAATGCCCCAATTTGTTTCAGGCATTTCTATGTTAGTTTTCTCTATTCTTCAGGCAACACCTGCTGCAACCAAGTTCAAGACTGATCGGATTGGTGGGCGGGTAAGAGGTCCATCCCCTCTCATTCACCAATGGATCGAATTCTGTTTACAAACCGCACGGGCATTGCCGTTCCGGCAAGAAGTAAGCTCCGGAGCTTCTCCTTTTGCGCTCGAACACCTTCCGATGGAACGAATAGAGCCTGTTAAAGGGAAGCCAAAACTGGACACTAATCTTGTGGATGGGGTTCCCCCTCCTGAAATTTTAGAAAAATGCGAGTTCCTTGAGCCACTTTCAGAGAAGGCTTTGGATGATTATAAATGGTTAGTATCCTTTATGCAGAAACCACATGGTAGTCTCTTTAGACAATCTAAATGAATTTGTTAGCATTAGTAGTTTTTGGAAGATTTACATACATATGACTCACTTCTTATGTATTTATATGTCTAACACCTAAACTTCAATTTTTACAAATATGCCACCTCACCTATGGATTAACAGGTTTATTTTGTTTTTTAGAAGTTAAAATAGTGGTATTTTTTATCCGATATGACAGTTTGGATGATATAAATATAAAAATCAAAATTTTGGTAATAACCACAATTGTTCTGTATTTACATGTCTACACCTAAACTTCAGTTTTTACACACACACACACACACAATTTAATTGATCCTCATTTTAATCTAAATAAATTTAACATGTTTGACTTTGTTAAACCCTGAAATTGGCTAAATTGACTTATCACAGCTTCCCTAATGAATTACAATAAGCTAGCTATAGGACCTAGCTTAATTAACCATTGGTCGTGTAATAGGATAATTTTATCAAACTATTTTAATTTAAATTAACCAAGCTTTTCATTTAACTTAAAAGTGTTTAACAAAACTCAATTGAACCCAATTCTCCTTGACTTAGCCAATTAAATCCAACTAAACCAAATTAGCCAAGTTGAACCTAAGGTGATCCCTTAAATTTGCCTTAACAGACAAAATTGGCCTAATCTAGCCCTTTAAATAGACTTTTTCTGGTCAACTTCATCCTAAATAAGCTTAAATAATCATTAGATTGAACTTATTTGCTTTTGAAACAAGGATAACCAAATGAAACTCATTATAAACCATCTGTTAAAATTAATTAAATTTATCTTAATCAAACATTTTATTAGATACAAATTAGTTAATTATTGTTCAATTAAGCTCAACCAAACCTTGGATTAGCCAATTAGTTCATTGGATCTAATCTAGCCTAATTGCCCTTTGGATTTGATCGACTCACACTTATTTTGACTTCAAATTAGTTGAATGGCTCAATTTAGTTCATTAGTACTCAAATTAACCTAGATCAGCTCTAAAGAGCTAGCATATTCTAATTAACCCAACTTAAGCTTATTAGGTTTAGAAGTATAAACCATTGGGATTCCTATAATCTATGTTAAGTTGTATCCATATGTTGCCTAGAGCTAATCACATAGATCTCAACCATCCCCTCATAACTTGTTGACGCAAGCCAATACTTTTAGTTTCTTAACCATGGGTTAACAAGGTTGGTATGAGAGTAAAATGGAGATTTAGTGTGAGATTGCTAAGGCATTTAGTCGGATTAACTGGAGAAGTCCATAGGGAGTTCTATATAACAATTCTCATGTTATACCACCTTCTTAGTGATTTCAACCATATCAACCACCTAAAAGCTTACTAATGTTTTGTCTACAAAGCAAATCATACCATTCTAATGCAACTGACGGCTACCTTGACTCTCTTTCACAATGGACTTGGGGTAGATACTGATTCTTGTCACTCTTGTGCGGAAATTTTTTTCTTCAATGTTTTTCTATTTATAATCACTTAATTTTATAAACTATGGAGGTAACTAGGGTCATTTTATGGTTTAGCTCAATAACTCTAAGTTTCTATCATGACTCATTTTTAAAAAGTTCTTCACGAGATAGTGGACGCGTCGATGTGGTCGCAGGCACATTCGACAAGTATTTCATTGCAAAATTCAATCATTTTGAGAACAAGCCACTTGCTAGAACCAAAATGCTCATGTTATCTTACACACAGAATTTATTTATGATTGCCATACGCTTAAATCCTTTGAATGCCACCATTCCACCACAAGTGAATTAGATCTCATCAAAACTCTACGCTTGAGCGTGCTTGGGCTAGAGTAGTAATAGAATGGTTGACCTTATAGAAAATCCATGTGTTGCACCATTTATTTTGTCACATTATTATTTTTTTAATTTTGTCTGTAAAGACTTAACATGCAAACATGCACTTGTTAACTAACTTCAGGACGACTTGAGCTGCAATATTTACAACATGGGCTCCTTGGATGCAATCTATGACCTATTCATAGAGTGGCATAGAAATCTTCAGATCTTCATGAATGTCTATGAAATTTTCTCGTATGATACTTTTCTGAAAGTTCATTGGAGTACATGCCACTCTACCTAAGTGTATTTGACAAGCCTGACGTCATAAAATTCACCCATTTTGAAGTCCCTTGCTGCCAATTGAGATCAAGATGAGTGTTGAGTTCAACATAAAAAGATTATATATAAGAATTATAAGCTCATATGCTTGTGAGTATATGACCATACCAATATTTCTGCGCTGGATTCCATTAGAACCTCATAGTTAAGTGTGATTGGGAAAGACTAGTACCAAGATGAGTGACTTTCTGGGAAGTTCTCACTTTGCACCTTTGTTTTTTTTGTCTCACATTGTTTTATTTTTTCTTTCTTGCGAAAATATTCATGCAAACTTGCACTTTGGAAGTCATCTCAGGGCATTTTGTGCTACAAAACTTAGAATGTTATTTATTGGCCTCTTCTTAATGAGAATCACCATAACTTTGCAAATGTAAATCCAATTTTCTATGATGATGCCTTTTTGGAAAGCTCGTTGCAAGAAGGATATAGTGCTGATGCGTCTTAGCATTTGACAGGCTTTAAATCACAAAATTTAGTCATTTTGAGGGCCTACCATCTTTTAGTATCAAGATGCTCATGGGGGAATCTACAAAAAGATTACATGTTGTATTCTTTCAAGTGTGAACATACTAGTACCGGTGCGTTGGATCCTATCAAAATTTTGTATTTATAGACGTATTCACGATGGTACTAAGATGAGTGACAGCTTGGGAAGTTCTATGTTGCATTCCTTTTTAAACTTTATTTTTCTTCTTAAGTTTTATTCTTCTGCAAAGAGTTATCACGAAGCAGCCTGTGGGCGTCTTGGGTGGCAAAATTTATGCTATATGCCTTCCAAAAAGGGGTGAACCCAATTTTAAAGAAGGCCTAAGCCCCCAACCCTAAAAACTAAAAACCAACCTTAAGAAGTCCTAATGAACAACCCAACCGAACAGCAATGGAGCTCACATCCGGTAGAACTTCAAACCACTTCTTGACTCATTTTTGTGAAGAAACTCGCATGAGTAGTCCCACACACTCAACTCTTAGTTGCAAGGGCTAAAAACTAACATGTAGAGGGTCTGAAAATGAGTTCCCATAAAATCGGACGACCATAAGTGAACCCTCTGTGACTCAGCAACGCACTCGTTACACCACACACGAATTTGACACATTTTGGCCCAATCGTCGATGAACTCGCCCGGACGACCCTGGATGACGAAACAGACCACACAAATGCGTCAGAGACTTCGACTTTAGCTAGAAAGGACACCCATATCGTTATGGTTTCGCGCGCAAGCAACTAATACGAAAATCGACGCACATTAGCGAGACGCGGGCCCAGACTCAACCCATGTTCAAATCAGGTTCGATTTGGGCTGGACTCGGGCTGAACAATTAAATAATTTTGAATTTCAAATTTTCAAATTTCAAATGGGTCATTTACTCTCATTTTAATCGAGATTTAAAATTTTCCATTTGAACCCAGCTACGTGAATGCAATTTGTTTAATTCCCCGCCTAATCTCGCGTAACGTTCACCTTGGCTATACAATCCCGCTTAGCTCCTTCCTAGCACTGGTGTAAGGGAAAACATATTCAATAAATTTTAAATGATGTGAAATAAGAAGTAAGTTTATAATATGTGTGACTTTTATTTTGATAGCAATCAGAACATTTAAAAATACTTGAGATGGGGGAAAAACGAGGTATCATAGAGAGAGTCTTGTTATTGGGATGCCCATGTCTTTGATGCCATGTTGTGGAGGTAGTAGTGGTCTGGAGAGCTGCGATAGGATATAACCATGATCAGCTGGTCCAGTTAGGATTGGTTTCTTGGTCTTGAAATCTTTAATTTGAAACTTGTTAGCATAAAAAATAATAGCGTGGTTGCGGTCCTTAGTTAGTTTATGTACATAAAGCAAATTGTGTGATAGTTTAAGAACTAAAAATAGAGGGGAAAGTTTTAGCTTATGCTCGGGCGTAGGAAGAATGCCATTACCCGCATGCGATATTCCTGAAATTTGTCCAATGCCAACAATAACTTGTTGTGTTCCTTTATATGACTGAGATGAATGCAGACACTCAATTTTGGTGGTGAGATGCACTGTAGCGCCTGTATCCAATATTCAATCCTGTGTCTGTGAAGGAGTTTGAGCTGTGAGAGCAACTATTGGACAGTTTGAGGGAGGGTTATATTGTAAGTTGGCTCTATGCCAACATTGACTGGCCGAGTGCCCATTTTTGTTGCATATCTGACAGATGATAGTGGTTCTTGGTTTTGCAGAATTAGTATTTGGAATTTTCTTGATGTTTTCTATATGCTTTATCAAAGTTCTTGCATTTTTATATCCTCCTTTATGTTCGAAACTGAGCGGAGCAGCATGTTGCGTGATTCTTGCAGTTTCGTTGGCAATCTTACATTCTTCCCTGTGCAACAATGCATAGAAATCTTCTAGAGAGAATGATTGTTAATTTGTCTGAATAGCCATCTTGAATCCTTGGTAACTTGGAGATAGCCCATTCAAGTCATAAAGTATCATATCTTCTGTATCCACTCTGGAACCTGCTGCAACAATGTTATCTACTAGATTATTAACTGTGGTTAGATATTCCGTCATTGTGCTTGATCCCATAATGATGTTATGGAGTTCATTCTTTATTTGAATGACTCAAGATCTATTAGATAATTGAAATCTTTTTTTTTTTTCCAAAGTTTGCCAAATCCAACAGTAGCGTTTAGATGGAGAATATAGGTAAGCATTGAGTGAGAGATGGTAGGGAGCATTGCCGCAGCTAGATTTCGATCCACCATTTGCCAAGGAAGGCAGTCTTGATTTTCAGAAACTATTCCACTAGCAGCTGGAACAAATCTTGGTGCATGAGACACCTTGGCCATTTGCTGTTAGCAGTTTTGTGATTCGATTCTCCAAACAGGATAATTATCTTGGGTTGAACTTGTGCTAGTCACATTCTTGATTTGAGACATCAAGAATTTTAGAGTTGTGAGTATGCTTAGCTCTTTGAATCTGTTATGAGCCATTGCAGGTTGCAGTCCTTCATGTATCGGGAAAAAATTTGCGTACGTCAAGGGGTACGCAGAGATGTGTACATAATAGGGTACACGGGGTTTATACGGGGATTACAAGGGGGTTATAACCCGTTGTACCTCCCGTGTAACTCCCGTGTAACCCCGCTGTAACCTTGTAATCTCAATGGATAAAATAAAAACGCGGGTTACAGCTGAGTTATACGAAAGTTATAAGGAAATTATAACACGCTTGTAACCCCCATGTAACTCCCATAAACGCCCGTATACCCTATTATGTAAACATCTCTGCGCACCTCTTGACGTACGCAAATTTTTACCCATGTATCGACCCTGAAACGGTTGAATCCATAATGCTGTCTCTGACACCAACTTGACTGAGCAAAGACAGAAAAGAGAAAAAAATGTGACTTTTTTCAAGCAATGTAAGAAGATAAAATATGTTTAATTAAATGAAGTATTTTGTCAATAAAAATAACTCACAAAGCACATAAAAAAAAAAATTATAATAAAAATATAAAAAAAAAAAAAATATATATGAAAAAAAAAGAACAAAAAGAGGATATATAAAATATAATAAAAAAAAAAAAAAAACTAATTCTAAAATATTATTAGAGTTAATCTTGATTATGCATCAAAGTTTGGGGTGGCATAAATTTTATTTTCTTTTTTTAATCTATATTGCTAAGATCACTTCAATTGTTTTCATGCTAAACTTTACACACATGCCTCACAACTCAAGTCTACTTACCTCTCTGAAATCTTAATTTTCATATTTACTTTCATAAAGCTCTACTATTTAATATCAAGTCAAAAATAGCATTACTACTTATTTATTAATGTGCAAAATTTTCTATCTTTATTACTATTTTTATCATTGATATTGACAATGCAGTCCACATACCGAATATTTGTTTTTGGTACTGTCATATGCGAAAAATTACTCCATACGAATGGTGTATGTAGAAATGTATGTGTCGTTCGATCTCCACCGTTGATCAGAGCTTTCATCAATATATATATTTTTTTAAAAATTGGGCCCATCGAAATACAACTTTGCTATGATCAACCGTGGAGATCGGAGGGCGCATGCATTTCTGCATACGCCGCCGTCCGTATGGAATAGTTTTTGGTGAGATGCTAAATAAATTCCATCGAATATTTTTTTTTACATATAAAATAAATCTTATGGCATATTCTCTAATTATGTGTGCTTATTTTATTACATGCAATATAAAATATTTATTTTAATAATAATAGATAATTGACTGCGCTCTTTTTATATTTATGAAATCTTACTTGTCACCAATTTTAAAGCATTTATCATTTGAAAAGAAAAAAAATATCGGACTTTTATTATTATGTTCCAATTTGATGAAATCATAACTCATGGAAATACTTCACTCGCATATTGTTTTTAAATGTGCAAGTAGCAATATGATAACATAGTCTATACATGCAAATTCAACCAAAAAGTTATGAAATGCATTGGGCATTTGCATACATACCACTCAATTGCTTGCTTCAGAGGGGAGTTAGAGTTGCTCGTCCCGAAGGAGAGTCTTAGACCCGTATCACTGATCGGACGTCTATGACGACGTTGTTGGTTGTTTTGTTATGCTTTTGACCAATCGGATGCTCGTGACGTCGTTTTCGATTGTACCACGTGAGTTCTAGTTCCCAAGTGTAGAGCGGTCAGCGGTCCTTCGTGAGAAATGGTAGGTGGAAACCCCTATTGGGGAGAAAGGAAGCTGCTAAAGCAGGATGAACAATATTAAGTGCTAAGTAGGGCTGTCAAAAAAGCTCGTTGTTCGCGAACAGTTTGTGTTCGGTTTGTCAATGTGTTTGTGTTTGATTTGTTCGATAAGTAAACGAGACGAACATGAACAATTTTTTTTCGTTCGGTTAGTTAAATGAACCAAACACGAACAGTGATGCGTTCGTTCGTGTTCGAATCGTTATTGTTCGAAATATAAAATAATTTAAAATAATTACATATAAAAAATTTATGATATTCAAAAAATTAAATTTTAGAAATTATAATATATAGTAAAATAATAATAATA
>NEWO01000071.1:1817665-1839745 GCA_003013225.1 Phalaenopsis aphrodite
TTATGGTAAATTTGATAAATTTTGAAATTTATTGTAACTATTTTTTACTCTAAATATTTTGATATAACTATTTTTCTAATTTGAGTAAAATATCCAATAGATTAAAAAAAAATATTTTATAATATCTTGATTAAATTTCAAAAAAATAATAAAAATTAGTAAATTTACTTAATAATTAATATTATGTTTGCCAAATTTATAATATGGTTTTTTTTTTAATTTAGGAGCATATATATGTCACACAATTCTAAAGTATTTTTGTATGTAACACTTAAATTTTTATTATTATAGTCATAGCACTCAAATGTTTGATATCACATAAAAATTATTACAATTCTTAATGTTCTAAAAATAAGAAATATATATTTTTATTATAAATAGAATTATAAAATTATGTTATTAGATATACAAATATTTTAAAAAATTATATCATATTGATATAAATTCCATAAATATTCCTTTTCATATATATATATATATATACAGATGTAGATGCCGTGTATCCCGAACTGTTGGTTGGTATCCTTCAGATTGGGGATTCAAACCCCCCTCTGGCGACATGAGCCTTAATGAGGGTGATCCTCGAATCGTTAAACAATTAGGAGTGACTACATGCTCGTATAATAGTCTTTCAACATTTCCCATGTCGTGGCCTGTTGGTTGGCGGGGTTCACTGTAAGTCCCCGCTTGTCACTGGTTCGATCCCAAGTGACGCTGGGTTCTCGAATATTTAGGCATATTGCTCAGGCTCTCATCATGGGGCCTAGCGCATGTGAAATCATTATTTGAGCCTATGACAAACACCGAGTTCCTTTTCATATATATATAATATGATTTGTGTAAAAACTTAGAAAGTTTGGGCTGAATATGTAAATTTCCCAAACATTTTAATAAATTTTAAATTTACATAAGAATGTTCTAATATTATTTTTTTCACCCACCCAAAGTTCATGCAATTTCCAACAAAGCCCTCTTTTTCCGCTTCCACATCCCCCATGCCGTCACTTCCGTGACTCAATTTTCACTTTTCGCCCTTCTGAAACCCTTTTTGACTTTCTTCCTCTGCTCCCACGTTGTTTCTTTACCTCCCCACACTGATTCTTTCAAGTTAACTCCATTTTCATCTTTAGTCGGCTGACTTCCATAATCTTCTCAATTTTTGGGCGCAGTCACTTTTCTTAGATTCCAAGTTGGCGACATAGTCAGCTGATTCTCTCAAAGTCTTCTCTGAACTTCCCTTTTCTGCGGCTGTCCTGCGACTTTTCTGGCGCCTTCCGGTTCCCATTTTGTGTTTCTAGAGGAAAAGCTCTGGAAGGGTTTTGAATGGAGAAAGGCGGAAGCTTTGGCTCTGCGGATGAGTTACGCGAGAGGAGGAAGAAGAAGGGGGCGCTCCCCCTTGCTGTATTCCTTTCTTTTAACGACAGAGATGTGAATCCCGAATGCCCCGATGCACGCAATCCCTACCATAAATGCGGCTGGCACTGTCTCGACAAGATTCCATCCGTGAATAAGCTCTTGGATGGAGAAAGATCAGGTTTCTCTGCCGATGTGTTTTCTCTGTGCTCGAATTCTGGTGGGTTTGATTCTTGTCTAGGTTTTGATGTTTTGTTTGCCTATCTGATTTGGTTGTAGGTGGGAGTAGTTCGGATTGGGAAAAGATGTCGGAGAGAAAGGGGGTGAATCCAAGTTGCCCTAACGCTTCCAATTCTTACCACAAATGCTCGGAATACTGTTCTGAGAAAATTACTGGGAAGATTCAGGATACGTTTATAGAGCCAGGTTTAATTCTTCAATCTTGCTTATTTTCTCTTTGGAGTTCGACTCATACATGGAGCTAAAGTTTTATGGTTTTATTACTTTTATTTTGGAGTTTTCGAAGTGACTGAAATGCCTCTGGATTTAACCTGGTGCAGATTCCTGTTACAGTTCTAAATTAAAGTTGATATGAAATGAATTCAGGGGGAAGAGTTTGAATTATCTTGTAAATTAGAACTAATCTGCAACTTGTTACTAGCAAAATCTATAGATAATTTGTCTTTTCTTGGTTGGGATAATTTAGAACTAATCTGCAATTTAGTTAGGCAGGCTCAAATGGGGGATTGAAGGGATAAGAGCCTTGCAGAGTTGGAAGGAGAAGCTAAGCTTTGGATTGGTCTTAGTACTCCCTAACTTTGATCAAGTTTTTTGAAGTTGAATCTGAGTCTTGTGCGACCTAGATTGATGTTTTTCTTACCCAAAAGGGATTACCATTTGAATTTTTTAGCGAGAAACTTAGTGAAACATGTCGGAAGTGAACAAACATGCCAAAAAAAATTGTATGTTGTCATCTGAGCACTTCGGCATTATGAGCATTATCTATTTCCCAAAGAAGTCCTCCGCAACAATCACCAAGCCCTCAAATATATTAAATCTGGAAAGTATTTATCTAGGATGCATGCATGATGGGCTCGCTTTCTACAAAAAATCACACTTTTGCTCACACATACCTGGGCACCTCAGCAAAATTGCTGATGCACTTAGCTTTTAGGCCCTGCTTATTATGGCACTATAGGCGGAGTCATTAGCTGTGGTAGTTTAAAGGATAAATATGCCAACGACAGTAACTTTGGAGCAATTTGGGATCAATGTTTCAACATTCTGAACCTTTAAACTATCATGTAAAGACTCCTGCCTTTGTCATTTGTGGATTAAATCGGAAGAGTAAATTAAATGTAGTAAGAGATATCATATAAAAATTTTTATGAAGTTTGTCCATCGCATACATCCTCCTCTAGATCTCTAGAATCTACTATTTCAATCTTACCACCATAAGATTCTTTTTTTCCTAGGGTGGAGAAAGTCTTTACAATCTATACTCTTCTTTGATGGACAAAAGTGACTTAAAAACTAAGTTTACAAAAATATTGCAACTTGCTTATAAAGAGGGTTGTAATTGAGCCATGTCAAGTCGATTTTGTCATGGATTGGATTAAGGCTTGGTCGAATGATAAGTTGTTCATGTTAAGTTCGATCTTGAACCGAGCATTCATATATATGTTTATACTTGGTTGTTTAATTTTTTTAATTACTATACTTGATTTGTACCTGACTTATTTATATTAATTGAACAAGCTAAAATTTGAATAAATAAATGATTTTTTATAGAAACTAAAGGAATTTAAATTTCAAATGAATAGTTGATTTTTATATGAAATTAACAATTTAAAATTCAAATTTTTTTGACTTTTGATATAAAATAAAAAAATTGATTTGTATTTATTTTTTTATATAAAGCCAGCAAACAGTTGAAAATTTAAATTAGTACTTGATTTTTATATAAAGATCTTAACAAATTATTTGATAAATCTAAAAAAATAAGAAATTGAATAAATTTAAAATTAACATCTAACTAGTTTAGATCAAGTAAATAAAATAATATATAAGTTGAAAGTAAACTTTCTTGAAATCAAATATCATAAATAGGTAGTAACTAATTCGTTAAGAAAGAAGAAGAAATTGCATTAAATTTACATGTATACTAAATTTTAATATGTTATCATTAAATATATAAATAAATAAATTTTAACTAATCAAATTTTATTTAAATAATATATGAGCAAACATAGAACATTTAATAAATTATTTGTTGAATAACAAATGTGATTGTTCGCGAGCATTAATAAATGAGTTGATTATATTTAAATTTGGTTCATTTAACCTTCGAGTTAAAAAAGAAAAGTTCAAATTTGTTTATTTAATAATTTTAACAAACATAATCAGGTATTAATCAAGCGAAGTTCGAGTTGCTCATCAAGTGCATTAGTTCATTTATATCCTAACTTATAGACTTGATGACTGCTCAAAGAGTAAAAGTAAAGCTATATGAGAAAATTAGAAGTAAATTTCTAAGATCTAGCACTTTGATATTAAGAAAATATTAAAAAAGTAAACTTGAAAAGTTTAATCTTACGAACTTGACGATTGATCCGAAAGTCTTAAAAATGCGTGTGATTAATGTGGCTTTTTCTAAGAGCAATTTGATAGCCCTTAAATTTTATTTTAAGAAACAATGTTGCTTTGAGGAGAAGTTGTATGAGAAGATTTTTACAATTTTTGTATTTAACATTTGGCTCACTAAAGCATATCTTTTTTATAGTTTGCAAAATATAACCAATTATATATAAAAAACCTACCTTAAATGCCATTCAAATGGTCAACAAGAAGTCAAAATCTCCAATTAACCTCTAATGGCTAATAAAAACTCTCCAAATAAATCTCTAATGGCTAGCTTTAATAAAAATAGTTAACATTTGAAAAATATATTAAGCTTAATTTTAATCAAAGGATGTTATAAAATCTATCAAGTTACATTAAAAAAATCTAGTGAATAGTTGGCGTATTTTATTGATGATTGCACCAACGTGCTATGAATTTTTTTACTAAAAGCCAAATGTGATGTAAGTACCATCTTTTTCAACACGATCAACGATCAATTTGGTGATGAGTTAGCTTTTATAATGCCAATGACTATTGTTAACATTATTTCTCTTTATATTTAAAAAAAAATATTAATAAATGAAACCTCTTGTGTGTATACACCCCAACAAATGCAACGGCTGATCGAAAGAATGATCACCTATTAGCTATCATAAAAGCTGGCATGTTTTATAAAAATATCTCAAAATGGTCTCAGGAGAAATCAGTTTTAATAGTCGACCATATTATAATGGGCTACCTCGAAAAGTCTTTGAGTTCAAGTGCATTACATGTATCTTAAAGGCATGCTATCTCATTTCAATAGCTTAAAATAAATTCGTTCTAAAAAAATTCCCAAATTGGTATTTGAGCAATTAAATGTGCTATTATCTTGCACAAGAAAGGTACATGTGACAACAAATGTCATATTCAATAAAAAAAGATCACTATTTTTGTTACTACTTATCGCAGTGACTGAATATCATTCATAAATGGTTCATATATATATATATATATATATATATATATATATATATATATATAATTTCTTATCACTCATCCAAGTGAACAACTCTAGATCTAGTCAATTCTACTCAAACTGAGTCTATAAGAGAACTACTTTCTACTTTGCTTTTATAGGTTTATTTAAAATTAAATGCATCTCAGTCTGCACAATTTCCATCAACCGTATTAATCCCTACCATTGAATTTGTCGAGGAAACCATTAATTCTATAAATGAAGGTCCAAGAACCATTCCTAAACATGTCTTGCACTTGCTTTTATCATACCAAAAAAAAAAAAAAAAATCTTATGATTATCAAGCATTTCTTACTAGCTTGCTTATTATTTTTTTCTGAAACAGTTTTTGAGGCTTTAAATATTACGAATTAAAATAATGTTGTAGAGGAGAAATGAAGCCCTTCAAAAACTAAAATGTGGGAATTGATGCAGTTATTAAAAAGAAAAAAAATTAGTGGGATCTCGACGAGTATTTGTTATAAAATAAAAATCCACTGATTTTCTAGAAATGTATAAAAGCAAATTGCTGCCTAATACCTACATTTATATATATGGGATTGATTATCTTGAATATTTTTCTCCATTTGCTAAAATAAATACTATTAGAGTTTATAGCAGCTAATATGGGATGGAAGATACTACAATTCGATGTGAATTATACCTTCTTATATGTTAACTTAGAGATTAATGTATGCATGGAGGGTTGAGATTTGACTCAAATACAAAATAAAAGGGATGTGAGATACAAAAGATATTACTTGGTTTCAAGAATCTCAAAGGGAATAGTTTGAATTGTTCACTAAGATAATGTTCAATATGGGTTATAAATGAAGTCAAAGAGATTATATGTTATTTATGGAACACACTACTTCATGGGAATCTTCTTACTACTAGTTTATGTTGATAATATAATCATGATAAATAGTAACTTAGAATGGATGAAGAATTTAAAAAAAAAGTTGCTCGGAGAATTTGAAGCAAAGAATGAGGCAAACTATAATATTTTCTTAACATAAATTTGTAAACTCTTGACATGAAATATTCATTTCACGATATAAATATATAACAAACTTGTTGAAGATACAGGTAAATTAGGATGCAAATTGTCAAGAGCCTCATGGAATTTAATTATAACTTGGAGGTATTCTAAATCACAACAATTGAAAAAATCTTTTATCAAAGATTAACGGGAAGATTTATCCAAATATCGAATACTAGACTTGACATGGGCTATCATTTTGTACACATTTTTATAGAATCTTGACTGAATAAAGCATGTTGAAATTGATGGATATTTTATTGAAGAACAGTTTAATAGTGTTCTAATATGCATTTCATTAGTAACTACAACTGATTGACTTGCTAACATTATCTTTAATGGATTATTGAGGACAATAATTTCATGAATCCATTACAATTTGTAATTATTATATAATTATTATTATTATTTTTTTAATGTTTCTTATTAGAAGCTCTTCCAAGATGTATAAAGGTTACACAATTATTGGAGTGAAAGACAAGCAATTATATCCTATTATTCTTGAAGTATCATCCATTATTATTATATTTGAATATGGAACTTGTTGTTTAAATTTTAAAAAATGAACCTTGTTTAAATGCATTGGAAAAAATCATTTAACTATTATTTGTACATTAATTTAGTTATTTATAATTTAGTTAAGACATAATTAAATAATAAAGGGGGATTTACATACATACCACAATCTTCTTAGATATTTACTTATATAACACACTAGTGTTTCAATCACATTAAAATATGTGATTGAAAATGTACATTTTACTTTAGGTAAGTTAATGTTAATGGTATTTTTGATGAGATTTAGTGATTAAGGTGTTAGAAGTGTAAATATAAAAAATTTGTTAGATAAGTAATCAGTAAGAAATTTTTGGTTGGTATGTATGTAGATCCCCCGTAGTAAAATTTTCAATTACACAATTTTTTAGATGGTAATATATTGAATATTTTCTAATCATTATTAATTTTATTCCAAGGCCAGCCCATGAATCCTTCTCCATTCATTCAACTTGAGTACTGCTTAATGTGTTAACCTATTAGAAGCAATTGTTTTTTTAACACAAGTATTTTAATTTTTGTCGATTTTTTTCATCACAGCCTTTCAAATAAATTCCATCTATTTATCTTTCTGGTTAATATTTTACCTTCATTTTACATGTTTCACACCAATCTTACATGTCTATTCTATACTACCTTATTTTAATAGGTTTTGATCATCCTCTTTGTCAGAAGTTTTCATTTCACTTTAATATTTTAGGTTTTTCCATTTTAACATTCTTATCTAGCACTTGGTAGTTTATTATGTGCATGATTGTAAATTTACTCACTAATGAAACTTTCATATTTTACTTTTATAAAGTTACTTGCCTAATGAAATTCACTTTATCATAATAAGTAGTTTGATAAATTATCTAAAATAAATGATGTTTATATATATATATATATTTAATTGATTTGAAGTAAAATGAAAATAAATGTAAAATATGCGGTCAATAATAGGCCGACGAGTGGTGGGTGATGGGCGGCGGGCCGTCAGTTGAGGTAGTGGGTTGGCGCTAGGTGGAGGGTGGCAGCATCCATATATGGCCGACTGTGGTCAAAGGAAGAGGGCTGGCGGCTGCCGGTGAGGCAGCTATGGAGGGTGGATGGCGGTCGATGGTCATTGGGTGGCGAAGGAAGACGAGTAGCGACAGGTGGAGGTTAGGCGCGGCGTGTGGTGGCGGACGATGGGTGATGGTAGGTGGTTGCAGTGGGCGGCAGCGGCGTATAGTTTAGCTACTAATCATTTGTGATGAGTGCCATGTACATAAGGCTTTTGATCCATCCATAAAAGCTTGGCTTTGTCTCAAGCATATTAATATATTGCTTTATATTTTATTAATAACACCAAATGAGGTAATTGTAAATTTTGAGAGTCAAGTAGGAATGTAGTAAGATATACTATTCATTGACCCAATTGTACTAGGTTGTTCATTATAATTTCTTAAAAGTAACATAAAGAGATAAACCATTTACACGAGTTCCAATTACTCTGCTTATGATATTGAAGAGTTTAATGTTTTGATATCCTCATACTGTCGAAAATAGTTGAAACGATCCTATTAATACTGGTCCATCTTGCTATTTTCATCTATTTGGCCTTAATTTGGATCTTGCTCGAAATTGCTTGTGGTACCCACATACATGCATGATATCGAAGTTAACCCAAACCATAATACAAATGTGAATGTTATCACTAAAATTCAAAATGTTTACAAATAAAGCCTCTTGACATTAGGAAAATAACGACATAAATATAAAAGACACCCTAGGGAAATTACGAAGTGATTTAGGGTTTAAATATTATAATTTTGAAAATATATTTTATAAAATTTAATAACTTACTTCTCCACCCCCTAACTATTCACCAAGTATTAACGCAAGTGCACATATCGTTCAAGTAATATAGGACTTTCTTTAGTCCCGGGTATCGATCTCACATAGAACAGCGGAAGTAATCACTTTAGGTGAAGTTCTAGTCTACTACTATAAGGTTCTAGTTTGAAATGTCGATAAAGGTGGTTTTGCTATCACTTCTCCAAGTTACAATTTTAATCTTATGTTAAAACTTATCTAGAGAAATCAATAAGGTGAAATTAAAGATTAATAAAAAATACTTTTCTCTTGTGAATAATTAAGTAGGTTGTCGGTTTAAAGTTTAAGAATGTAAATAAAGTAATGACAAAAGCAACATATGTCTATCTACCATCTCTCAAGTTATAGATACGATTAGTCACTAATTAATTGTTTGCTTTTGGCAGTAGTGCTAGTTGGTGCCACATATAGGCTCCCCATAACTGTATGCCCCGCCTGTCTCTCAGAAAGCTCTAATCCGAACCTCTCAGAATATTTATCTCCATAACTTTGCACAACCACCTAACTACTACGTTTCATAGTTAAATGGACAATATAAACATTCTCATGTTGATTCACCACCGCTCATGGTCAAGTCAAGTGGGTCACAACAAGTTTTAACAAATCGTATGACTGATAAGATGTGTAAATTAAGTCTAGGAGAACAGTCATCACATATAAAATTAAGATTTATTCTTAAAATTCAACACCCTACACTTACTACCAAATCATCACAAAAGAAAAACACAGAGTTTCTACTCACAATGCATAATAGATTCAATAGAAAACTTCATGAAACAAAGCGAGTTAAACTAAATATGTGATTTAAAGGATCACAAGACAATCAAACAAACTCTGCTTAGCAAAACAAGTTCACTAAATACATGTTTGCTGGATTACAATGCTATCAAAACATACAATACTTAGCTTTAATCTGTCTGAAATCCTTCCACCGAAGTTCTCTACTGCTTCTTGCAATTGTTGATACAATCCCTTACAAATTGCTATCAAATTCCCTTACAAATATCTCTAAATTAGTGAAATCCTAATTCTGATATGGATTTCCTGAAGTCCTTGGGGAGTTCTCCACCTTGGAACTTCGTCCCCAAGTCCTCAAATGGCAGAAAATTGCCCCTTTCATTGTCACGAACTGCTAAATAACCCCTAGAAAACTGCTCCGGACATTTGTGGCACCTAGGCGCCCAACTGTGTCTCCTATGCGCCACTTCCTCTGCCGGCTGGGGAAATGAATTGGTGTCTAGAGGCCACCTTCTCTGGATTGTTTACGGGGTCCGACGCCAAAAGCTGGCACTTAGGCGCCAGTTCAGGTTCAAGCTCCATTGCTACAATTGTCTCCTTTTCGCCCCGTTTTCGCTCCAGTTCGCTCCAATTGCTTTACCTTTTATACCCGCAACCAAAAACATAAAAATATCTTTCTTTAAAGTACAATTTCATTCATAAACTAATATAAAAAGTAAGGGCAAATTAAGCATGTAAAAAGACATGTAACGAAGGTGGTGGATGGTGG
Source organism: Phalaenopsis aphrodite (assembly GCA_003013225.1). Taxonomy (NCBI): domain Eukaryota; kingdom Viridiplantae; phylum Streptophyta; class Magnoliopsida; order Asparagales; family Orchidaceae; genus Phalaenopsis; species Phalaenopsis aphrodite. The sequence continues at coordinate 1,827,599 of NEWO01000071.1, forward strand.
TTGGACAATAGGTAGAGGGGTTGATTGTGGGTTGCGGGCGTAGTTGGAGGCTTGGAATGGCGTGGCTGCAACTTTGGAAGGCAGGGAGGAGGGCAGGCAGTAGTAGGACAGCAGGGAAGAGGGAAGCGACGACTGGCTGGGAGGCTGGAGGGTTGGTGGCAATATGCTGGGAGGGAGGGAAGGTCTTGCCACCGCAGGTGAGGGTGCTGTATGAGTGGCGACAACAACAGAGGGAGCGGGGAATAGAACTGGCAACAGGGAAAACATGAGAAGGTGGACCGCGGAGGGGATTTGGGGAGGATAGGTATCCCCACAGGATCAAGTTACAGCCAGAACACCCCTCAAGCCTTTGGAGAAGATCACCGTCTCGGGCGAGTTACAATCTGAGCACCTCCTCGTCTTTGAATACAACCCTAGAAGGGAAAACAACCTCAACGGTTGGCTTGGACAAAAATATGAAATCTAGAAGGCAAAAACTGATTTTAACCAAAGCAAGCACACATATATATAATGGGGAATAGTAGATAGAATATGTAGGGAATAGAAATAGAAAGGTGATGGAAACAAAAGGAGGTAGACAAGGAAAGTGCTAGAAAAGGAAGGACTAGACATGACAAGGATTCCAATAGGATAATGAGGGGCAGAAGGGATGGTAACTCCCCTCCGCAATGCATTTTTTGAGAACCTTTTACAGAATTGCACTCAATATCCATTAATTTTGTTAATCTATTTGAATAATACCAAACATTTAATAGTTTATGTTGACTTTAAAAAGAACATAATTTTTCTAACTCCATTTTGTATATTTATTTTTGGTTAAGTTTTTTTTTTTTTTTACACAATACTAAAAAAATTATAACATAATTTTCTAAATTGGTCGCTAGAAGTTCTAAAAAATATTTGAGCAAATTCAAGTTAAGACTTCATGTAACACTATAGGAATAGATAAAGAATAAGAATTCATGAAACATTTTGAGCCACTTCTTGTTTTATGTGCACAAACACTATTGCAATCAATGAAATGCCTCCCAAGTTTATGAGATAGGTTAGATCATTAGGTTTTATAAAGTGGCCTTGAATATGTAATGTTTAAATTTGGGCTAAAGATTCTCACGAGTTTAAACAAAAACTTGTTGGAAAATTTACGTGCATACCGCACAATTCTTATGGATTTACATATCTGATAGCTAAAGTTTGATATTTATATTACTAATCTATGCATAAAAAAGCATATTTGACTTTTAAAATGTTAGTAAAAAGTAGAATTTTTGATGCAGTGTTAAAGATTTGAGTGTTATGAATGTAAATATTCAAGCTTAGGGGCAAGGCTTGTAAACACATAAGAATTGTGTGGCATGTTTGTAGATGCCCAATCTTGCTTCTTTCACTTCCCTAAGGGCTCTAGAGTTTTATGGGAAAATGATATGCAATGTTTTTGTTTTTATGATTTTCAGTATTGCACTTTAAGTCAAAATAGTTTCCACGTATGAATATGTTGTAGACAAACGAGTAAGAGAATTTTCTAAGATCTTATCTTTTCGTTGCTTCAATTATAATGATTATTGAATGTTACAAAAACATCTAGGAATTATAATTCAAGCACTAAAATTAGTTTCATTCTTTTGCCAAGTTATATTACATTCAGAACCACTCACAATCCAATTACTAATTATGTAAATGAAATCGATTCAAGTAAGTTTACCAAAGCAAGAAATCCAGACCTCACGACTTAATAAGGAGATGATTTGGATTTTATGGCCGCACCTTGTTTAAATCAAAGAAAATTACATATCCATCCAGCAGACACATGATTGATAATTTGAGGAAATTTTTTATTAATTGAAAGATCATAAATTACATTCCTTTGAATATTAAATTATGAGGTTAATACAACCACATAATTTATTCTTAAAAATGAATAGAAGTCGTTGTCTTTAAATCATTAGAAGGTGCGAACATTTTTTCAAAGGTGTGAACGTTTTTGATATCTCGGGTCTGTTGTTTAAAGTGATGGTGATATAGATGGGGATATTATTAGTAGAATTCAGGTTGGTTGAAGTGGATGAATGCATCAGGCCTATTATGTGATAGAAAAGTACCTCTTAGACTTAAAAGTAAAATTTTATAAGATGGTGGTGAGACCTGCAATGCTTTGTGGCGCAGAATGTTGGCCTTTAAAAGAGAAGCATAAAACAAGGTTAAGTGTTGCTGAGATGAGAATGCTTAGGTGAACGAGTGACTTGATACTTAAGGCAAAATGCAAAACAAATCTATTTGTGAAAAGGTTGGTTTAGCTCTAGTCACAAACAAGATTAGATAGAATAGTCTTAGATGGTTTGTTCACATTAAACGTTGACCATCTGCTGATCCGGTTGGGAGAGTAGATATTTTATATTCAACTTTTGTCAAGAAAGACAGAGGTAGATCTAAAAAAACTTGGGTATATTATATAAAAAATGATCTCAATCTATTAGAATTAAATGACAATATGACACTCAATAGCATGTAGCTGACCCCACTTAGTGTGATAAAGGCTTGTTTTTGTTGTAGAAGTCGATGTCTTTCTGGAAGAATCTTGCAGCAAGTAAGATATTATTATAGAAAAATTTATAAAAGATATGATTATTATGAATCTTGGTATTATATTAAGCTCAAAGTTGTTTATGAAATATATATATATATATATATTTATGTTTGTTTCACTAAAGATAAGCAGCTGTGTATAATATCTCATGTTGTTTAATTTGACCGCAGGGAAGGATAAAGGAGTTCTAATAACTGGAGATGAAAGTGATGTGAATCCCAACTGCAAACATGCATCTAATCCTTACCATAAATGTAATAAATTTTGCTTTGCAAATTCTCCAGTCATTCGTAATGACGGTAAGTTATTTTATGCCATTAGCCTCAATATTTTTTACTGTAAATTATTGTCATCTTTTGCAATTTATGAAAATAAAAATTTCAGTTATGAAGGCAAAGGAGCAAAAACTTGTTGGCACTGCAAACAGAGCAGTCAATCCTGCGTGCAAATATGCATCAAATCCTTATCATGTTTGTGCTGAATACTGTTTCCGGGAGGCCCCTGAAAGGGCGCAGCCTGGGCAAGGTAGGCCTTAAGCTTTTTTTTTTTTTTAAGGGGCATTTACATACATACCACCCAATTCCTATGTATTTACATATCTAACACCTAAGCCCTAATTTTTTACATTTATACCTCCCAAAGTTTTCATATTACAAAAAAAAAAAAAAAAAAAAAAACACCATTTTAACTTATAAAAGGTGAAAAAGCCTTTCCATGCAGGTGGCATGTTTGTAAAAAAATGAAGTTTAGGTGTTAGATGTGTAAATACATATGAATTCTGTGGTATGTATGTAAAACTTTTTTCTTTTTTTAAATTTTCCATCATTTTAGCTCTTATTCATGCTTAAAATTACGTATTTTTCAGCCATTAATCCAAAAAACACAAAGGAAAGAAAGAAAATGGTCAAACATACAGAAAGATCAGGCGTGAACCCTGGCTGCAAATATGCATCAAATCCATTCCATAAATGTTCTGAATACTGTTTCCAAAATGTGGCAGATAGATATATATCTGATGGAGGTAAGCTAGTTATTCTCTACTTTTGTTTTTGGGAAACTTACGTATTTACCACAAAATTTTTATGTATTTACATCCCTAACACCCAAAGTTTGATATTTACACTTTTAACTCGTTGGTTTTATAAACCTATGCACTAAAAGATGTATTTTTTTTTAAGAAAGATAATGATTGTACTATTTCTGATGTGATGTTAAAGATTTGAGTTGGTTGGCATGTAAATATTAGAGTTTAGATTTTAGATATGTAAATACATAAAATTGGTGTGGTATATATGTAAATACCCTATGTTATTTTTTTGGAAGATTTACATGCGTGCCACTCAATTCTTATGTATTTGCATATCTAACATCTGAACATCAATTTTTACATCACACAACCTTACTTATGCATGAAAATGTGCATTCACTTTTAAAAAGTAAAATGGGGGGAATTTTGATGTGAAACCAAGGTTTTAGATATGTAAATACATAGGAATTTGGTGTTATTTATGTAACTGCATTTATTCTCAAGCTAATAATAAATCAATGCAGTCACTAAAGCAAAAGAAGAAAAGATAACAATTAGTGGGGCAGATAGAAAAGATGGGAAACCAAGGTGTAAAAATGCTTCAAATCCTTACCACAAATGTACTGATGACTGCTTTCAAGAGATCTTTCGAGACAACCCGGCCGTCGAACGCATCTCATGTAACATTCTTTAACTTGAGTTTACTTTCTTTAAGGAAGATTTACATACATACCACTTAACTCTTATGTATTTACATATCTAACACGTAAATTTCAATATTTACATATATATGCCACTTTATTTTTGCATGAAAATGTGCATTTTACATTTTAAAAGTTAAAATAGGGGCATTTTAATTGTGATATGAAAGATTCGGCGGTATAAATGTAAAATGTAAAGCTTAGGTGTTAGATATGTAAATACATAGGAATTGGGTGATATGCATGTAAATGCCTCTTACTTTATAGCAGTCCCTGCTCTCTCTAAATACATCTTCTCCTTCACCACAGCTCCGATCAACGAAAAAAATGATGGCAGACCAAAGGAAAGAAAGGCAGACCAGCCGATCATTGAGAGGAGCTTAGATGTTGAAGCTAACGGTATGGAAGCATCTAATAGTAGTCATAATTATACCGATTCCTCAAACGAAATCAGCATTCATGCTGAAACTAACGAATCAGAATCTGGTATTCCTCTGATCCGACTCATTGTTTTTGTAAATATGAGAAAAGTGTTAAAACAGTCCTGTGACTTTTTGTGCATGGTCATTGTAGTCCCAGAGTCTATAAAATTGTCAATTTAGGATATATTTAAGACAACTGTAGTTGTTTGAAAAAAAACTGCTGATTAAAAAACTGTGATGGCTATTACAAATTCTTTTTAGAAAAAGTTAGACTGCAACATTCTTTCAGCCATCACACTTAGCCAGCCCGGTGACAAAACTCAGCCTTCAGTTACAGCTTTTTAAAAAAGGTAGACAAAACATAGTTTTGCCAAACAGAAAAAATTACTGTGTTGCACCGCAGTAATGAGGACTAATTTGTTTTTTTTATAGATTCCGGGACTAAAATGACTCCATGTAAATAGTCTCTGAATACTATTTTGGCACTTCACTCATAAGAATACCAATTTATATGATTATATTGCTCAGCCACATTATTGGTGCAGTTTTTACTAAAGATGAGAAAGAGGCGAGTGTGATTGAGTTGCTGGATTCGCAGCCGCTACGAATAGATGCTTCAGAGTTATTTAAAGAATGGGCAAAATATTGCTCACTAAAAGCTCAGGAGGACAGTGAAGTCAAGACAGGAAAAACAGGGCAAAGGTTAGCATATCATTTTGCTTTGGTTCTCTGTTAAATGAGGTTTCTTTGGTTTTGAGCGCGTAATTTTGTTTTTAGTTTAAAAAATATCTTCATATAAATGCTTAAATTTAACTTTTTTGGATTGAATCTTCGATTTTGTGTAAAATTCAAATTTTGTTATTGTCGGGCTTGCGCTGATAGGTGCTAGCGAGTTGAGCTCAATGAGTTGATAATAACTAAAGTTCGTGAGCCGGCGTGTTTAGAAAATATTAGGGCGATTTACATACATACTACACAATTCATATGTATTTACAAATATAGCACTCAAGATTTGATATTGAAATTTATAACACAATGGTGTCATAAAGCTATGAATGAAAATGTGTACTTCTCTTTTAAAAAGATGGTGATGGTGATATTTTTGATATGATATTAAAAATCAGAGTGATATGCATGTAAAAACGAATGTTTAGGCGTTAGATATATAAATACATAAGAATTGTGTGGTTTGTGTGTAAATCCCCCAAAATATTAATAGAAAATATATTAAAATTTAAGATTTTAGAAAATATATTAAAATTTAAGATTTTATGTATAAATTATTATAATTTTTTTAAAAAAATTATATATTATATTTTATGTTAATTAATTTATTATTATTTATCTTCTAATTCATCATTCCATTTGTTATTTTACTATAACACTGGCTCAAATTAATATTGTTTTCAATCTTTCATGATAAATAAGTCACCTCGTGAGCTGGCTCGAAGTTATGGAATTAAACTTCAGCTCCAGTTCGAACTTGATTAATCAATCAAGATTAAAATCAAGCTCAATCCGCGGCTAGACTCAAGCTCAACTCAACTCGTTGACACCCCTAAGTGACACCTCTTATACTCTTACTGTTCTAGAAAGGAAAAAAAATGTGCTAGGAGCACTTCAATAAAACACCATGCTGAAAATCATTTTAAGACATTATATTATTCACAGTACGACAGTTTTACATTTCAAATAAGAAAGAAAAAGGGAAATTTATATACGGAGCACCCAATTCTTATGGAATTACATTAACGCCCAAAACTTTTATATTTACAGACATTGCATTTTAACTATGTATGAAAAGGTAGATCTGACCATTGAAAAGTGTAGCAAGTGCTGCTTTTGATGTGATATGAAAGAATTGGGGGCTATGCATGTAAAAATGAAACTTTTGGCATGAGACACGTAAATCCATAAGAATTGAGTGCTATGTATGTAAATGGGGGAAAAAAAATCATATTCCTTATTTATCTTACAACAGAGTTACATAATCTTCAATTTTTAGTACATTATTGTTTCTTTCAACAAAATTAAAATTTTCTCGGGTAAAATTTGTAAATTTGCATTATGTGTTGACTCCAGCTTCTGTCTATACAGATGATAAAAGGGTGTATTTGCAAAGAGCAAATTCGGTGGCTTCTGCTTGCATTTGTCTCTCCTTAGCAGGCTTTTTTGCCTTCATTCTTCAGAAGGGAGCAGAGAAGGAGAAGTGATCAAAAGGGTTAGAACACACAACTTATATGGATCAAAATTGTAGAAATGTGTTTGGTTCATATAATATTTATCAAAATGGTCCGTTCGAGGGGCTGCATCGCCGGAATGCACTTCTCTTTTACTGTATATTTTATGGCTTATTTTGTTTTTTTACATAAATATCCTTTTTCGGTTTGGGTTGTAATGGCTTTTTTTTATTTTTTAAATAAAAAGTAGGTGTTTTACATGAATAAAATATTGCAGTTTTGTATCTTTATGATTTGTATGAATTGACACGGAACTCTCGAATAGTTTGTATTTTTATGTGAGAATATGGTAATTTATGTTAGAATTGAAAATAAAGTGAAGAAAATCATGATGTTGAGTTTGGATATACCACATTGGGCTCGTGTTAAAATTGTTTGTACATATATGCTCTTAACTTGCCCGCTCCACTTAGTGTCTCTTTGTCTCGTTGCTGACTACTGCTCGCACGCTGCAGCCATATACTTTGCACCTAGACCCAAACAAAGCCACATTAAACATTGAAGAAAGAAAACAACAAAGGCTTATTAGCTTAGTCACCCCTCACTAGTTTTCAAAGCATTTTCTTCATATTCCATTCCTTTATTGTTTTCATTACAAGAGTTTCTTCATATTCTAGAGAAGTTATAGTACTAAAGTTCATTGTTTTTCTTCTTTTATAAATTTTGTTCTAATGTGTTGTTTATACTTTATATTATAGAAATTAAACATATTTCTTTAATAAATATTTTTATTTCATGAAAGTTTGTTTCATTACAACACTGTTTGAACATCATGTAGATCTCACTACTTGGTTTTTTTTCTCTTTGAAGTTTTTGTAGCAAAACTCTGTTAAATTACATTTCATTTTTTAGATGATGGAAAGAGATAATTTATCCTTTTAAAAAAATAAAAATTTCAAAAAATTTTTCTCCTTTTTTTAATCTGGCTGTTATGGTGTATGGTTACATCAATAAACTTAAATTAATTTCTTCATAATTCGAAATAGAATATAACTTCAAAGCAAAAATTGAACATCTTCAAGGCGGACCCCCGATTACTATTATGCCTTTCAAGACGGTCTCCAACTATTTACATGTGGCTGTTGTAGTTCTAGTGTTTACAATTGCTAAAATTTTTTTTTTTTTTTGACTACTTTAAGATTGAGCTCTAATAGTCCTCAATAAAGAAAGAAGACAGTTCTGTCTTAAGCCATGAGAGTTAAAGAAACAAATTGTCTTACCACTGATTACAAAAGAGAGTTGAACATATTCAGTGTAAGTTTTAATCCAATTTTGAAGGGCAGATGGAAATCCATATGCCTCAGTCTATGATCTAAAACATGGCGATTGACCTTATCTAGGGATTTCATCAAATCAACTTTTTGCACATAATTTTTCAATAATATTAGGAAAAACGAGTTCAATCCTCTTTGCAAGCAACTTAGAAATAACATTGCAAATAGTATTTCAAAGAGATATATGTCAATCATCATTAATAGGCTGGGCTTGAGAGCTTTTTGGCATGAGAGTGATAAAAGAGTATTTCACCATGTTAGAAAGCTTGGAGGTATTGAAGAAATGGCTATAGCCTCAATATAAGGTCCATTGATGTGCCAAATATCCTTTGGAAGTAAGTCCATCCAATACATATACTTTATCATAGCCAATATTCATTTTGGATCTCTTCCACATCATTAAACTCATGCATAGGAGTACCATAATCAAAGGTACTTGGGGTATGAGCAATAGGGAGGATCTCACCATTTTTTTTATAAGAATTAGAAGGGATGTTGAGAAAGTAGAGAAGAAAAATATGACTTCATTAGCAATAATTTTTTAGTATAGATGCAAGAGTTATTAGCAAGGAGTTCTCTCATAAAATTTCTATTGCTTTTAACTTTAGTTTTTGATAAAGGATCTTAATATCATCATCTCTTTTTCCTAACCAAGCATATTTAACCACTAAAAATTGGAGGATTACTGCCACTTTCTTCATGTTTGAGAATGCAATTAAAAATTCCCATAGTAAGCCAATGCCCATTGATATTAGTAGCCAAAAATTCAATAGATTGCCACAAGTCTTTCTCCTTTAAAGAGCAATTTTCACCATAAATAAAAGTAATAAAGAGATTTATGGTAGAGAAGAATGAAAAATACAATGAATATACTGAGTTTGCACTTTTTATGCTTAGAAAGAGCTAAAATTGTCAAAAATCTCTTAAAGATAAGCACTTTGATGCACTTTGGAGTGTTGGGCTTGAAGATATGACAGATAAGGCAAAATAATAATAAGAATAAGTTTATCATAATTCATTTTTTAAATTGTGTTATCCTGATTGTTATGGCCATTGGGATCCCAAAAATTATTAAGATGAATGACAAAATTAGAAATATATTTTAGTCAAAGATGCACACATACATTATTGATGCTATGAATTAAATAAATTGGCACTCAAATTCAATCCACTTTCTTCATAAATTCAAAATCTTCAAATTTATTTTAAAATGTATATAACATATGAATAATCAATAAATTATTATGTTACATTCATCTCAAAACAAATACAAACATTTTATTAATAACATAATCAAATTTCAATTACAATAATATCAATCAAAATTCTTTCTTTTTTTTTTTCAATTTTGAATCTTTGTTTCATGTTGGATGAATTTTTTCATCTATTTTAATAAGGAGGGCAATATCTTTCTTAAGAAAAAATTCTCCTATACATATCTCAAATCATAACCATATTCCCAACTCTCCTAAGCTTTCTTAATACCATACTCTACATGTGCCTAAAACCAGGTTTTCTCAATCTTACCCCAAAACAAAGGAGGAAACATTAAAGTTTCATTATAAACATGCATTCAAAGCTTATAACACATAAATCTATATATAAATGAGTAAAGTTTAGTCTTCTGATTATTTATATGGACCATTTTAGTTCATCAATATAAATGTTAAACTAATCCTCAAAATTTTTCAGCGCTGAAGTAATCATCTCTTTGAAGAGTTAGCGGGCAACTTCAACTCATATTAAAAGAGTTTGAAAATTAAATTAATGATTTTAAAGGCTCAACTCTGTAAAGAACCAGTAAATCATGTTTATACTTTTCTCTTTTATAAACATGCATAGTATTAAAACAAACTAAGATCAGCCAACACTAATAATAGTACAAGTTTAGTTTCATTTATCTTCATTCTTTCTGACTCTTTAATATTCATCTCCTTTCTTTTTTCTTTATGTATTGAGTGCAGTGCTCTTGTCTAAGTGGTGTATCTATCACATAATTTGGATTCAACATTCAATTGCAACATTAAACTTTTCTTCTTTGTACTTTTAAATTTTTGTTGCATCCAGGGTGAATTTCTACATCTATTTATAACAAGGGGACAATATCTTTGTTAAGAGGAAAAAAAGGTTGCTCTTATACATATCTCAAATCATATCCACACTCCCAACTTTCCTAAACCACCTCAACTTTCTCAATAGTATAATCTAAATATGATCAAAGCCAGACCTTCTCAATCTTACCTCAAAACAAAAGAAACAAACATCCAAGTTTCAATATAAACATGCATTATTCAAAGTGTATAGCACATATAAATCTATTCATAAATGATTAAAGTGACAAAATAACCTCCCAATCATTTATATAGAATCATTTTAGTTCCATAACTATAAAAATGTCAAATTAATCCCCAAACTCTTAATGAGTATGAAATAGTCATTCCTTTAAAACTTTTAGTGACTATTTCATCCCATCATAAAAACATATGGGAACTAAATTTACAATTTTTATAGACTCTAGAACTAAAATAACTTCCATTAAAAAATCAAAAGAACATTTTGACACTTCTCCCCTTCCTAAACAAAGCATTAAAACAAAGCAAGAGAAGCCATCACCAGCACTTTGAAGCCTAAGAATCCATCACCATCTGTGTAGAACAAACTGAACCGCAGCTGCATTTGGGGCACTCTTCAAAGTTGGCCAAAGGAAACGAAGCTGATAATGGACCAACATAGAAGTAGAGATCAGTTCCACTCCTCACAACCTCCTTGATCCCAAACCAAACCACCAAAACCCTAACGCTGACGCCATTAAGCTCCTTCAACTGACCAGACTTCACCTTCCCCGTGATCCTTCTGGCATACTTGAGCAGATACCCTTCTCCCTCCACTCGGAACTCGCAGTCGCAGGGAAGAAGGACCTGGAAGCCGCCATCTTCGTCTAACTGGTAACTGATCACTCCCTCTGGAAGAATCCCTTTGGGGAAACCGAATCCCTCCAGGATCTCGTAGGCGGAGGGGGAGTTTGATGGGCGACCGAGGGAGAGGTGGAGAAACAGGAAGAGGAGGAGGAGGAGGATAGCAGGGAGTGTGGTAGACGGAGATGACATTTTTGATGGATCTGGAGATTGGGAGATTCTGAAACTCGGCTGGTTTTTGAAAAAGGTGGGATCTTTGAGACGAAGGAGTGGTCAGGAGAGGATTTTGGGGGAAGGAGAGCAGGCCGGAGAAGAAAGAGAGGAAGATAGAGTGGGAGAATGAGAATTTGATGAGAAAAAAAAACGTTTTTTGGTGAAGGAAACAGAGAATGAAGGAAGGTTTTGGGGAGAATGAGCTGTGCGAGAGCGAAATAATAAGGATTTGATCATTTGGTGAGATGAATGACGTCTTTGGTGGAAAGAAAACACAAAAGAGAGCTTCCGGGCGTGCGCGCTCTACGAATCCGAGGCCGTTTTTCGGGCATTTACATACAAAACACACAACTTTTATGTATTTACACTTCATGTCACATGACAAATTAATATTTTTAACTTTTAGAAAAAATATATCTTTTCATGTATAGATTTATTGCACTAAAATTTTATAAATGCAAATATCAAAATTTTTTGGGTAGATCTGTAAATACATATGAATTATGTGATGTATGTAAAATTCTCAAATTTTAATTCATTGCAAATTTAAAAAAGTATATAAATAATATTAAATAGTATTAAAATTCTTCTGCCATTATTGGAGCTGGAAAATTTCTCTTGAATTAGCTCGTACTCAATTATATGAAAACAACACATTGAGTTCATCTTATTTCAGAAGTTTATTATTTTTTCTTTTTTCTAAAGAAAAAAAGCTTTTATATATATATATATATATATATATATATATATATAGAAAGAAAATTGTCAGAG
>NEWO01000071.1:1843437-1881948 GCA_003013225.1 Phalaenopsis aphrodite
ATCATGAAATTATATCCACATATTCGCTCTTTTTCTTCTGACTTGTGATTGAAAATCTTTGTTTGTTCCGCCTTCGTTCACATCTACCAACAACATCGCACCAAATTTGATCCCAAATCTTAGGTGTATCTTGCTTGGTTACCCTTGCAACAAAAAATGATACAAATGCTAGTCTCCAATTATAAGAAAAATACATTCCTCCGTGGATGTCACCTTTTTTTAGAATCAATCTTCCTATCCCAAATCTAAAATATCTAGTTGGTCTAAGTGATCATCCAAGAGGGGCATGGGAAATCAGTACATGATGGTAATCTTGCTGATGGCTCGGTTGTCGATGCACGTTCGCCCACGATCCATCCTTTTTGGGTACCATCAGGGCCGGGACTGCAGACGAGCTGGTGCTTTCTCTAACTAGTCCTCTTGTAGTGAGGTCCAACACTTGTTGTTGAGTTCTTCATACTTCGCAGGTTTTAACCTGTAGGCTGGTTGATTTGGCAATAAGGATCCCAGTATAAGGTCGATGGCATGTTGAATATCCTATAGTGGTGGTAATCCCTCTGGTAAGCAGTCAACCATAACATCCTGAAAGTCCTCTATCAATGGTTGCATTAGTGCTGGTACCTCTCTTTCTTCCTTGCTTCCTTGCAGGAGAACTAATGCTACTGTTACAGGTGCATCTCTAACTGACTGCAAGAAATTAGTATGAGGAACTAATGCTACCACTGTATTGCTCCCACCTTTTACATTATTAGCAGGCAGTAAAACTATATGTTTCCCATCTTTCTTAAAAGAATAAGTATTTTTGAATACGATAAAACTGTCAAGGCCTACATAACAAAATGTGGCAGACGTCCATAGGAACCATGTTGCATCATACTTGTTCGTGTAGCAGGTCTCTAGTGGAGAAGTCTACAAGGCATTATTGATCCACAAGTCTCATTGCCCTTCTTCAGCCAGGAAAGAGAACATGACCGGAAATGCTTCTGTGTGTCCAATCCTAACTTTTTTTACCATGAGCGTGGACATCATGTTCTCGCAGCTCCCACTATCGATGATTAGGCCGCAGCCTTCCTCTTAACGGGGCACTTGGTGTGAAAAATGTTATGCCTTAGCCAAGATTGGCCCCGCTCGGTCTCAGACTGCAGTATTCGTCGAACGACTAGTACTTCTACTTCGTCCATATGGAGTTGACGCTCTTCTTCTGGACTCCCCTATGATTTCTCATTGACTTCCTCGACGACGCCTTGATCTGTGAGTGCGATGACTCGGCTTGTTGGGCAGCTAGATGCTATGTGACCGTAGCCATGGCACGTATTTTCTGTCCGGACACCTGACGTATCTCTACGTGCGGTGCAAGTTATTCCTGGGTTATTTTCAGGTTATTTTTGGGTCATTTTTAATAATCCCTAAATAACCCAGAAATAACCCAAAAGTAATGACCACGGGTTATTTTGGAATTATCGAAAAATAACCCAGAAATAACCTGAAAATAACTCAGGAGTACACTGCGCCGCACGTAGAGCTACGTCAGGGGTCCGCACAGAAAAATTTTTGGTAGCCATGACACCTGAAACACTTTATGGCTGACACTGTATTGGAGGAACTACCTTTCTCTGACTTCTTTTCACTCAGATCTGCTCTATCAGTTCCTTATCCAATTCTGTTAATTCCTCCCGAGGCACTCTTGCGGTTTTAGAAGTTGCAAGTGATTGTTTGGCTGAAGGACGACGGTTGTCGTTTTGCTTATGCTGCCTTTCTAGCTTTAGGGCTAATGTCCGGAAATCCCCCAACGTCCAATATGGCTATAGTTGTACCATATTGCTAATGGCTTTAAACCCCCGAGATATCTGGTGATCCTATGTTCTTATGACTCTGTCAGTTCGCACTTTAGCTGCGGGTGATCGAACTGGGACGTGAACTCCTCAACTAATGGATCTCGCTGCTGCAAGTTGTGAATTTTAAGAACATGTTCTGACGACACTGCGGTGGGAGGTATTTTTTTACATTGCCTTATTCATCTTCTGCCATTTAGTTATCTTCTCACTTCTTTCTCTCCTAAACCTTCATAGATTTTCCCGCCATATGGAGGAATTTTTCTTTAGTTTAATTGCAACTAACTTGACTCACTTATCATCTGGTACGTCTTTACACTTGAAGATTCGTTCAACTGATTACAGTCAATCGATAAACTCATCCGGGTCCATGTCTCCCTCGAACTCTAGGAGGCCCATCTTAATTCCAAAGTCTTACGGACCTTCATAAGCGGTCTCTTCTCTCGGCCTCATTTAATATTGGTTATCAAAACGGTGCGATAAATATTCTTTGTCACTGTAATCTTACTTGTAGAATTAATTAATCTCCTCCTCCCTGTCTTCCCTTCGGCTCTCCTGATCACAATCAAAGGTAACCTATTCCCGATTTTCATCATCCAACTCTGTCAATTTCCGTTATAGATGACGAATTTCTCGTTGAATCTCTCCCCGGTCGAGCCCAGTGTACCTCTTCACGGTGGCATGACTAGGGATGGGAATCGACAGGAAAAAAATTTGGTAGAGGTGGCTTGGGTAGGGGCGGATGCTAGAAGACCCTAGGATGGGATTAGGGTTGAGCTAGCTCTGATACCAAATAATACCAGAACTAGTAAGAAGAATAATAGAACAAAAATAAACTTTTCTTAATATAGAAATAGGCTACTTTGGATTTTAGATTCCCGAAATACTCTTGAGGAACAATTTCCACAATTTATCATGAAAGATACTGATGCAGATTTCGTGAAAGATTATGTTTTTCCCGAATATACACCAACAAACATTTACTTCAATAATGTCGTTGATGAGATTTTGCCTAAGGTGAAGAAAGTTAGGGATGAAATTTTGGTCGTCAAACCTTATATTTCGCAATTTGTCAGCAAGCCGCGGACTCGAAAAATTATTTCAGAGCATGAGCTGAAAAATTTTGAGACAGTTTGAAAGCAAAATTGTTCAAAGGATACAAGGAAAGTACATCAATATTCTAAAGGGACTGGAGCTCCACACAAATATTTTCAGACCAAAAATAGGATAAGATAGTTGACCACGTGTTCAACCTGAGGGATGGAGGGCATGCAAGATATTTGAGGACGAGGATTTATTTAAAGCCATATAACTGGATGAGAGGAAAATGGGAGATTAAGACATATTGCGGTTGTTGTTATAAGTTATGATAAATAAGGGAATCTCAAGGTTTTATCAGGCATGATGAAGCAAACCTGATGCCTCCACTGAAAAAGAAAATAATCAAGAGAGTGGTGTCTTGGCATGTGTTGCTTGCAGATTGTGTGTCAAACAACTACATTATCAATATATATGAAGGAGATTGTATTCCTCCAAATATTTACCACCATGATTTCATGTAGCCATTTTGCACTGTTTATTATAAACAAATGCAACATCATGTTTGACACTGAGCTCCAGATAGTTGGCCCAGGAAAGTTCCGAGGACTGCTGGAGACTCCATTGCTTGTGGGATATGTTTTAGAACTTAAAGGGAATGGAGCGGACATAGCGAAGCATTGTATTCCTATTATATCATACAAAAGGATCTCTATTACTTTTAGAATGATGGATAAATAAATGTACCTTTCAAATACAAGCCATATCTGAAAGTTGAAGGAATTGCAACCCCTCGAGCTATGATGTGCTTAGAAACAACACATCCAAGTGTACTTGAAGGAACTTTTGTTTTGAATAGTGCCTTAGAAGATGAGATTGCTTTCTGTATAGCAACAGATTCAGATACTAGCAGAGATAGTTGAAATACATAGATGCAAATATACAAATATAGATTGACACACTATGTTGTATAGTATGTTGATACACATTTTAATATAAAGTTAATGTGATACACAGTGGATAACTGTTATGCAGTACATGATATACGGTATTTGATGATACATAGTATATGATGATATACAATGGTGATATACAATAATACTAATATATGAACATAGATCATGTGGTTGTTATCTTTGATGGACAATTATAGAGATGTCTTTTGTCATCTCTATATGCTAGTCATATGATTTTGTATTCATTATTTTGAAGATATCAATAAAGAGCAATTTTTCAGCATTCAATAGAAGATTGATAATCCACAATAGCTTCTAATAATTGTGGATGCAGGTTTACACGATTGTAGATTGAGAATAGTTCAACCTACACTAACTCAGAGAAAAAAAATTGAGTTTTGAGTATATATTGGTTTGTCTCAATTTATTTCAATTTGATTTAGTTAATTGTTTTCTTCATTGGTTTTCTTTGTTTTATTTGATTTATTTTTTTTCATTTTGTTTATTTAATTTTAATCTGTTTATCTTTTATTTTTCTTTATTTTATTTGTTTGATTTTCTTCATTTATTTTAATTTGTTTGTTTGTTTAATTTTCTTTATTTGTTTGTATTATTCTTTTGTTCATCAACTCCCTTTTGTTTAAACTGAGGAAAACTCATTCAACAACAGTTGTAACCAATCACATAGACCTACATCCACAAAGGTTAGAAGTAATTGCAGATTATGAATCTTGAATTGAATGTTGAAAATCTGCTCTTTATTGATATCTTCAAAATAATGAATACAGAATCAAATGATTAGATATAGAGATGACATAAGAAATTTCTATAATAGTTCATCAAAAATAACAATAATATAACCCATATCCATCTGTCTGTATCGCTCTATATCACTACAGTATATCATCATATATTCTGTATCATCAAATATTATGTATCAATATGTATTGTATAATAGGTATCCATTTTATATTATATTGTCAACTGTATATCAAAGTGTGTAACAACAGAGTGTATATAAACCTACTGTGTCAATCTATATCTATATATTTGTATCTCTTTATATCAACTATCTCTGTCAATGTCTGAATCCAAAGTTATGCAAAAAGCAATCTCATCACCTACAACACCATTCAGAACAAAAATTCCTTCAACTACACTTAGAGGTGCGTTGATTCTGAGTACATCATAGCTCGAGAGGTTGCAACACTTGTCGTTTTGAATTTGGCTTGTGTCTAAGAAGTACTTTTGTCTCATCCATCCTTCTAAAAGTAATGGAGATCCTTTGGTATGATACTGCAGGAATACAATACTTCACAATATCCTCTTTATTCTCTTCAAGTATTAGAAGAGATCTCACAGGCAATGAAATCTTCACTAGTCCTCGGGACTCTCCTGGGCAAACTATCTGGAGCTTAATACCAAACATGATCTTGCATTTGTTTATAAAAAACAATACAAAACAAACGCATAAAATCATGATGGTCAATATGTGGAGGAATACAATCACCTTTTTCATACGCAATCTGCAGGGAACGCATGCTAAGACATCATTCTCTTGATCATTTTCTTTATCAGTGGAGACATCGGGTCTGCTTCATCATGTCTGATAATACTTGAAGGATTTCCTTATCAAAAGTAAAATTATAACAACAGTCACATTATATCTTGATTCTACATTTTTATCTCATCCACTTATGCGGCTGAGAATAAGTCATCTTCCTCAAAAAACCTGCACGATCCCTAGCTCTTATCGAACACAATCAACTATCTTATCTTGTTCGTGGTCTGAAAATGCATTTGCGCGTAGCTCCAGTCCCTCCAAAATAATGATGTACTTTCCTTGCAACTTCTAAAAAATTTTGCTTCTGAACTATCTAAAAATTTTCCAGTAAAATTTTTCGAGTTTGCGGCTTGTTGATAAACTGCGGAATATAAGGTTTAACGACCAAAGTTTCATCCTTAACTTTATTCGTCTCAGGAAAAAACTTCTAAATGACATAATCAGAGTAAATGGCTAACGTTGTGTATTCAGAAAGAATATGATCTTTCACGGAATCTGCATCATTACCTTTTAGAACAAATTGAGGACAAATAATCCTTAAGAAAATCCTCCGGGAATCTAAAATATAGAGTAGTTGAAACAATCCCAGCAACAACTGTCTCAAACTGTCGTTTCTCCTCTCACTCGTACATTTTATGAATATGACGATTGCAGTTCCTTCTTTGTGTACGAGTCTAGCTGACTTTTTTGGTGGTTGAATCTCCGACTGAACTCCAATTGAAGCACTAACAAGCTCCCCGGCTGACGTCATGACCATTGACTTGACTTTGCTAGCTTCAAAGTTTTGTCAAACTACAACCTCGACCTCCTCTTCAATAATTTTCTCCAATTTCCTCTTCTTCGTGACAACTTTGTCTTTCTTAGTTTTAAATTCTAAAACAGGCTTGTAATTACAAATTTCATCCCGACCAACAATGGTTAATAGTGGCCCTTCATATAACATATCTACTTGATTGGAATATGAATCAAAGCTAATCACAGCTCTTTCAACCTTTCCACGGTCTAACATGAGATTTATGTTATTTTAAAGGTACATGTCATCATCCTCTCGCCTGAAATTTTCATTAAAACGTACAAGAAAAAGTTAGTGTTGGGTTGAACATATTAGAACAAAGGACAAAATCTCAGGCTTTAAGAAAGATCGAAAATGAATTAAAACATAAATTTATTAAAAATTGATGAAAATTCAATTTATTTCATCATTTTTATTACAATTTGAATTTGAACCCAATTACAGACAATCACAACATGGTGTTTGAAAGAACAATATTTTATGGCCAAAATTCATTCTTGAAAATATCACGATACGTAATATTTTTTCAAGTATCTTCTGTTGATTGGGAACATGGATCTTTTGCCTTAACAGTCCACAAGTTCGTAAGAGCTCCAGAGTAAAATTTTCAACCACGAACGATAATTGCGAAATTGGCTCAAATTTACTTTTTATTTTGCACGGTGCAATAATAAGTCTTCTAAGAATAAGAAACAAGTCACTGACCTTAAATGCCCTCAGACGAAACAGTTTATCGTGGGCTTGTATCATATTTGCTTGATAAAACTCTAGATTCTGTCAACACTTGCTTTTCAAATTATCGAGTTCTTCATCTATTATCTTTTTTGTCACGGTCGCTCTAAGCGACAAGAGTTGTACTTCAAGAAGAAGCATAGCCTCAGACCCAAACAAAAGAGCATACGGTGTGAACTGAGTAGAAGTATTGAATGTTGTTTTGTAAGCCCATAAAACTTTTAACAGCTGGTCGTGTCGTAGTTTCTTATTATCGCCCAATTTTTTCATGAAAATCTGAACAAGAGTCTTGTTAAAGACATCCGCCAGACCATTTGCCTTCGGATAATAAGTTATAAAATATCGCCAATTTATGCCGTGTCTTCTAACGAAGTTGTTGATCTTCATATTTTTGAAAATCGTATCGTTATCAGAAATAATTCTTTGAAGTACACCATAATGGTAGAAGATATGATTCTTAAAACATTGCAGAGCGTTATGTGATTTTACTTCTCTGAGCAGTATAGCTTTTGCCCATTTCGAGAAATAGCCTGTAGCGGCGTAAATAAATCAGTGTCCATTTGAAGACGGATGATCTATAGGACTAATGACATATGTGCTCTAACACTCTAATAAACACAACGCGATTGTCATGTTGCATATTCGAAGGTTGATGTACCCTACCTATTGATATTCTTCATTCTTGAATATGATTGGTGAGCGCGATGAAATCCTAAAAGCAGTTCTTTTACAATTTTTTGAGCTTCTCATCTGTTCAGACACCTTAAACATATTTGATCAAAAGATCTCCAATACAGAACATTATCTACTAAAACATATGTCAATGTTCTCTTCTTGATTTGATAAGCTACTGACTTATCATCCGATAACCTTCCCAATTGTCGATATTCTATCAAAGGCAGACACTAATCTTCTATAATTTCATTAACTATTTCTACCGTTTCTTTGTTTCCCAGTTTATGCAAATGTCCATATTAATCTGCGAAAGAACTTGACATCCCTGTATTAAAATATCAACGGAATCTTCTTGTGAACATGCCAATTCTTTGACGAGCTTAGCTAAAGCATCTGCAAGAGCATTTTATCCTATCAGAATTATGCACCTCGCATTAAGAATCTACTCTAATAACTATATCATATAGAGAAAATACTGTTGAATTCTGCACTTCAAAATTTTATATCTTACAACAACTTGATGAATAATCCCTATCGGGTCTTAAATATTATTATTCATTATTCTCATTAATAATATCAATTCTAATCAAGTTATTAATACTTCATATTCTGCCTCGTTCGTACATGATTTTGTCGAGTGATAAGAATATCTTAGCATTTCTTGTTCCGGTACAATGAAAGATCAGCTTGATTCTTAAATTACCGAGCACTATCGTATGTGATTCTTTGTCCTTTTGTGCTGACAGAACTCCATCAAAGTACATTTCCCAATGTTGATGGTTGAGGTCTTCTAAATTCATTATTTGCTCGTCTAACAAGTTACTGTTGAGAGGAGACTCAGCCGATAGCTTGTACATCGCGAGAAAATCTGCCAAGATTTATTCTTTCACGACACGAAGATGCACAAATGTTATATCAAATTGCAATAATATCACCGACAACCTTGCTAACTTACTGAAAAACGTCGATCAAAACATCAAGTATTGTAATGGATTAAACTTTGAAATAAGGTTAACCTTGTGAGAAAATATATAGTGTCTAAGAATTTGGGCAACATAAATTAAAGCAAGAGAATGTTTCTTAATAGGAGAATACTTTACCTCCAAGGGTATTGGTGATGACTTAAATAATAGAGAACATTTTCCGTACCCCGTCTTTGACCTGAGCTAACAAGACTCCAAGGGAGTCGTCCAAAGCAGCGGTATAGAGTATCAACGGTCTACCAGAAACAGTGGTTGCTAACACCGGAGGTGTCATCAAATATTGTTAATGCTTTCAAATGCATGTTGACATTTATCATTCAAATTAAACTTGTTATCTTTCTTGATCAACACAATAAAATGCTAACACCTACTTGACATGTTAGAGATAAAATGTCTTAGATACTCCAGACTCCGTTGAAAAGATTGTAATTGTGTTAAGCTCTTAAAGGGCAACATTTTTAAGATAATTTTAATCTTCCGAGGATCGATTTCAATTTCGTGGTGATAGACAATAAATCCTAAAAACTTTCAGGAGGTGACACCAAATGTACAATTTAGGGGATCATTTTATAATTAAAGTTGTACCCGTTCAAAGACAATTCTTAAATCATTCAAGTAGTCGTCCTTTTGTCTGCTATTGATGATTAAGTCATCCACATAACACTCAACCTAGTTGTAAATGAGTTTGACGTAAATCCTAGTCATTGCCCGCTGATAAGTCGCACCAACATTCTTCAATATAAAAAACATTATTGTGTGGCATTCTATAAACTGTAAATTTCTCTTCTTCTAGTAGTTGAAGCATGACGATCCATCCATGAAATTGAAGTTTGTGCGAGACGACGCAATATCTACTATTAACTTTGGAATTAGCAAAGCAAGTTTGTCCTTTGGGCATGCATTGTTCAAATCTCTAAAGTCGATGCATACCTGGATCTGGCCTTTTTTTTGTGCAGCTAGCCATGTTGGATACTTTTCTTCTCTGATGAAACCAGCGTCAATTAGTTTCTTAACTTCAGCTATGACTTGTTGCTCAATTTCTAGATGCATCATTCTAGGAGCTTGCTTGTCTGAAATTGCAGTTTGGTCTAATCCCAACTTATGACTTGCATCTTCCGGAGCTAGTCCAGGCATCTCTTCATAACTCCAAGCAAAACCATTCTCTGGCAATAGTTTGATCATTTTTGCATATTCTTCTTCGTTGAGAAGTAAATTGATAATGGTTGGTCCTGGATATTTCTCTGTTCCCAAATTAACCACTTTAAATTTGTCAATTGTTGATTTGATTTCTTTTTCAAACTCTGACAGAGCATCATCTATTGGAGGATCTTCAAAGTTCTCTGATGCTTTTGCATAGACTTCATTCGAATTGGCAGTAACAACCAGACAATATTTCATAGCATCGACTAGCCGATTATTTTGAACCCTATACCTTCTTTCAAGTTGAAACGACTCTTGTTATTCCAAAATTCTTCAAAAAGGTGTGATTTATCTTTTGACCATTGTTTAGACACAACACTATGCTAAACAAGTTTCTGAACACTAGAAGAATACCATTCAACAGACAATTTTATTAATTCTGAAGAAGTGTCTTCTTCTAATTTTACATTAGTTTCATAACTAGAAGCAAAACCATGGTGAAACTTGATCGACTTTATGCATACACCATGCACTTCCTTAATCGCCAAACCCTCAATTTTATTATTAGTATAAATTGAGATAAGTGTCATGGCTTGTACATAGTGATTGATCTTATCGTACAATGATTTATACTCACATTTATTATCGTCTTCCAAGGAGATCTAGAACTGTGGCTTCTTTGATTTATTTTCCTTGCACTATTCTTGTATATGACTTTCAAGTCAATACTGATAATTAGAGTCTTCTTCTATTCAACAATTTTGCTATCTCTTCCTTGTCCTCATCCCCGGCCTCGAACTCGACTAAGAATTCAAGTTCTAGAAGAGTCTCTACCTTCCCATTACAAAGGAGTGGTGGGAGGTTGTCAAACTAGAATTTTGTTCTTCTCTTTTCATCTTTCAAACTTTCTGAAATTTCTTCTTTATTTGGTACATCTCAGGAAAAAACTATCATTTTCAGGGGAGTGTAGTAAGCGGCTTTTTTGTGAATTCCCACTTCATGTATTGAAAATGACTGTAAATCTCCTTTTATGCAGTACTCTTTGTCCTTCATAAAAATACTTTATGCACTAGTGCAAAGATGAAAAAACAATCATGTGTTCATAAAACCATGGTTGACTCAATGGGACATTGAACATCTCAGAATCCATGGTATGGAATTTTACAGTCATTGCTAAGTCACCGATCTTCAAAAACAATGTGAATGACCTGAGTGCTCTCTCTCCTTTCTGGTTGAAGCATAGTAAAATCACCTTATCAGCCTTTCACTTGCGGGGCATCAATATCCAAGTACGCCAATGTCTACAAATTCATTATATTTGATGGAGGCGTCGGGATCCACTAGTACTTCAGAGATATCATCGTTTCAATGAAGTCGCCAGAAAAATATGTTGGATTAATTTTTGCTGAAAGGTTCAATTTTGAAAATACGACCGAACATATCTTGAATATTTGATTGTTAAAATAAACCAACACAACATTACAAGTAATTTATCATCTCCAAATATGATAATACTACTTAATAATGGGTTCAACTATTCAAATAAGAAAATTTAGGATATATATTTGGTCTGCAAAAATATCAATATATCTTTCATCTATCTGATCTGAAAATTAGATATGGTAAGATTATCTGGGTTGCTAATTTTCCATATGCACAAACCCCTAAAGTTAATTACATCTTAAACAATCGAGATCACTTAAAGAAACTCTCGATTAAGATTAGGGTTATGTCTTCAATAATTCAAATTCAAGTTTCCATAATTGATTATAGAAAAATCAATTGGGAAAGACTAAATTTGGAACAGTTATTTTTAGAGCTCAAATGAACAAAAAGTAGAATATATTAAAGATACCGAGAAAACCTCAATAACATCTCAACTATCTTATGGTTTGACTTTACATTTTTTAAAGAGAAGTTACTGCGTTTCAATCCTGAAATTTTATGTAGAAATTTAGGATTTATATCCTACAATATAAAATTGTGAGAAATACAAAGAATGTGAGTGTTTATGTCTTGCTAGACAAACGACCTCAGAATCCTAAGACTAAATGTGATATTCACCGAAAAAAGTGAAATATCAAGAACTTAGTCTAAAGAAAGAGACACAAAAATAAACATACATAATGAACTTATAATCCTGTCTAGAAATGGTAGTCATTTAAACCACATAAACGGATTTTAAAACCAAGAAGATCAGTCACAATGAATGAAGGATGAGAAATGTTGTTTATTAAGAATTGTAAGTCTTATAACTTAATCATAACGATCAAGATGCCTAAAAGTATGTATGTTATGCAAAAACGTCCTAAAACTAATGCGGATTTATTCTGACAATTTAAAATTAAAGATTTTAAAGCTTACCACACACCAATGAATTTTATTATTTTCGGTTAATTCTTAATGTCGAGCGATCAATAACAAGCTGTGAATAGGAATGTATGTCCTTGATGATGAATGCGTAGAAAATATGCCTTGTCGATGGATATTAAGTCCCTTCATTATCTTATGTGCAGTCATAACCATTGCTGAACCCATGATGCAATAATATCATTCATAACCAGATATTACCACACAAAAAAAAAAAAATTTCGTGATCCATAATTATTAATTTCTTTTGCAGAAAATGTTTGAATGATGACAACCATGCCTAAATTATAGCTAATGCAGGAAATTTTGATGTGAAAAAGTCGATGTATTTAATTCATTCACTATATTTTCATTGTTTTCCAGCATAAATAAATCCTTGCACGTACAATGATATTACCTCACCACAAATAGTTGGGATGTCTAATGATAATGTGATTATTTCAAATATATATATATATATATACTAAGCTTAGCTATCATTTTGTGCATCAAGGTGAACTAAACCATAATTTTAACTGGGGCAAAATGGCAAATGCAGGTACCTGTATAAGAAAGGCCATGTCAACTACCAACGTAGTAATAACGCCAAAGACGAGCCCCAGAACTCCATTGGCTACAGTAGAAGAACCGATATCAATATCAATCTGCAAGAGTCAACCCCGTTAGGAATCTCAACATCCAACTCATGCGAGGATGGCATTTCAGTTATCAATGAAATACTAAAAATAAGATCGTGTAGCATAAATTATTTGGAAATTCACAAACATACCGAACAATTCATATGTATTTACATTTCTAATACCCGAATTTGATACTTACACTTATAACATCTTAGTGTCATAAACCTATACATGAAAAAATTTCTTTCACTTAAAAAAAAATAGTTATGGTGGAATTTTTTATGTGATCTTAAAAATTTTAGTTGTATCCATGTAAATATAAATTATTAGGTGTTACATATGCAAATACATAAGAATTATGTGGTATGCATGTAAATGCCTATTATTATTTCTTTTTCTTACTTCCAAGTACTTCGGTCCACGAATATAGGTACAATCAACGGCTTTTCCTAATATGCATGGGGTGCTTCCAACACTCTGGCGAACTATCCAAGAACCCTGGAAAAAAAAAAAATTCGAAGTCAGAAGAAGATTCCTTAGAGTACCTAAGAGATTTGGAACACAACTTTGATAGAACAAATATGTCATAGATAACCTTAGGAACAGAGGGAATTAGCTTGAATCTACTGTTTCGGAATTCATCATCACCATCAACAAAATGCTGCAGCAATGACCCAGCAACTAGTGGTTTTGACACAAAGTAAAAGACCATACTGTAATGACTTGAGCCTGGTACCTGAAAAATAAGAGGTTATTCTGTCGTGGTGAACACAACACCTATTTAAAAAATGGGATACTTATATAAAGACCACCCAAGGGCTATGTATTTACATATCAAACGCCTCTATTTTACTTTTTACATTTAGACCACCCAAATCCTTCATATCACATCAAAAATATCACAGCTTAACTTTTAAAAAGTAAAATACATCTTTACATGCATATGTAAGATGACAAATATGTAAAAATTGAAGTCTGGGTGTTAGATGTGTAAGTACAATAGAATTAAGTGGTATTTATTTAAATCTTCCTTAAAAAATAACAGCTATAAGGAGAGTGCAAAACAATTCTAGCATCACTGCAAGTACTTTGGTCGCAAATTTTAGGAGGCATAAGAAATTCACAACTTTAGTCGCAAATTCAAACCAAGCCAATTGATCATAAATGTCACAAAAAGATGTTAGTGTGGTACAACATAATCTACTAATTCTCATTACAGTTAGTTCTATATTTTCAAGCACGTTACAATTCAAACAGCATATCATTCATCCACAGAAGTTCATCAAATTTTGTTAAATAACAATATCAGTAAACGCAAACATTGAAAAGGAAAATAAAAGTTGGTTTCTTGAAATGAGAAAGAGGAGAAAACTTAAGAGAATTATTGTGGATTGAAGGGAAAATAGAACCACACACCTTTTGTGTAGCCTTACAATATTTAAAGTTGGAGCTAATAACAAACTTGCAAGAAAAAGAACTAATAATCAGCCAAGAAAATAACAAGAAACAAAATCAAGAAAAATAACAACAAACTTCTAAGTTTAAGGCACAAACTCGACTCAATTAAACCTTTACTTAATAAGTAGTCCTAAGCATCTATTCCAACACTTCTTGCTTTAGGAGCTGCGAACACCAAATTTCTGCCTTAGAAACTCAAACTTGCTGATTGGAAGTGACTTTGTAAACAAATCTGCCAACTGATCATCAGATTTGCAGTAAACTAGAGTCACAAATTCTTCTTTTTGTACTTCTCTTAGAAAAAATAACTTGATGTTGAAATGCTTAGTTTTCCCATAAAACACAGGATTATGAGAAATGAAAATGGCAGTTTGGTTGTCAACAAAAATCTCAATGCTTTTTTTCTGCTCTAGATTGAGATCCATTAGAATTTTCCTCAGCATATTGTCATTTTTCCTCTTGGGAGAATCATCATCCAAGTCGTCGGAGAAATGGGAGCTTAGCAGCTTCCAAGGGGGCAGTGAATTGTAGTTTAATTTAAGAGAGCCCGTACTCTCAACTATTCTGTCATTATTCCCTGGTGTGAGAACTGTTGTTGCAGCTTCAGCTACCTTTCTCCATTGATCTGACTGCACCCTAAGCCTCCTCAACTCAGCCTCCATCTCTGATTGCAATGCCTGAGCTGCCCCAAGCTGCTCCAAAACCTTTGTTGCCTTCTTGTTATTCTTTTCAGCCTCCCCATTGACAACACCTAGTCTCATTAATGCTTCTTGTTCTGCAGCTTTTGCTCTCTCAGCATCCAATATAGTCGCAGCATAATTCTCCTGATGCTCTCTGTCTCTCTTGAGCTCCGATTTTAACTGTTCATCCATAATGCTTTGCAGTTGTGTCTCCTCTTATCCAAGAGGTTTGCTTTCAGTTATGTGACTTCTGTAGTAGTCTTTATCAGCCTCATCTCCGAATTAAATTGGCTCGTCATTTCCTTATCCATTTCATATTTCAATTTGTCATTCATTCATGACATGGCTGGGAGTTCTATTTCCATACTCAAAAGGCGAGCTTTCAACTCTAAAAGTTTTGCAGTTGTTTTCTGTAAGGTTGACTCCAGTTCTAATTCTCTCAGTCCTGCATCAACTTTCACATGCTAAGCCATCTCAATTGATGATTGAATCTTCATATTGCTTTCAATTTGTTCCTCATGCATTGGATTGAGTGAAAAACTCCTCCCTGTCATCTTAACTTCAAACATCTTTTGGTCTGTAGCATCCACTATCACACAGGTCTTCTCCATTAACATCACTTTGAATCTCTTTTCTATTAATTGACCAACACTGAGCAAGTTTTGATCAATATCTGGTACATAGAGAACATCAGTGATCAACTTGATTACTGAACAGCTTGCAATGACTACGGCTCCCTTTCCTTTGACTGCAATATATTCACCATTCCCAATTCTGACCTTCTTGGACTCGGTGCTCTTCAATTCCTTGAACAACTCCTTGTCATGTGTCATATGATTAGTGTAGCCACTATCAATGAGCCAGTTTTCACTAGTTTCAGAACTCGTGAAACAAGTTGCTACGAAAAGATGGTCATCTTCTTTTTTGATCTGCCGCTTGTGCTTCATCTCCTTGCTGTTGATCTTTATTCTTGAAAATGACAGCTTCATGTCCCACTTGATTGCACTTGTTGCACTTTGCATCTGGTCCTCTCCAGCATTTGAAAGGAGGATGACATTTCTTGCCACAATGTTGACATGGAGGGTAATCTTTTTTTACTTATAATCTTTTATTTTTAGTTTTACTTTTGTTCTCAGGAGCATAACTTTGTCCACTTGTTGCTTGTAACTTCTTGTTCTTGAGCCACCTACTCTTTTCATCATCTTGATGCTTGACTGGTAGAGCTCCTTCAACGGCTCCTTCTTCCCACATTACACACCTCTGCTCTTGTACTTGTAAAGCACTTAAGAGTTCTTTCAAAGCAATCTTTGATAGATCCTTCGTGTTTTCTAAGGTGGTGATGGTAGCCTCAAATCTTTCAGGCACTGTTACAAGGATTTTCTGAACAATCATTGAATCTTCCAGAGAAGAATCCAATAATTTGACACGATTTGCTATGTTAAGTGGTCTGTTAGAGTGCACCTTTATGGTTTCCGTCTCCTTCATCTTTTGCAATTCAAAGTCACAAACCAAGTTTAGCACCTGCATCCCTCGAATTCTTTCATCTCCTTCATACTCGGATTTGAGATAATCCCAAATCCCCTTTGCCATTTTCAACGACATGATACGAGTGAAGATTGTGGAGGAAACTGCAGCAAATAGGCAAGCTTTTGCCTTGGACTTCTGCGTCTTCTTCTCCTTTTGTGCTTTAATTTGTGCTACCGTGGGGTTTTCAGGGACAAGAGGAATGTCATGGTTTTCTTCCACTACTACCCAGAGATCCAAAGCTACCAGGTATGTCTCCATGAGAACTGCCTAGATCCGGTAGTTGTCTCCGTCAAACACTGGTGGAACAACTGAGGAAAAACTACTTTCGATCTCCATTGCCCCTCAAACTCGCACACAGGTCCCTTAAAAAGAGAGCTCTGATACCAAATTGTTGGTTTCTTGAAATGAGAAAGAGGAGAAAACTTAAGAGATTGTTGTAGATTGAAGGAAAAATAGAACCACACACCTTTGTGTAGCCTTACAATATTTAAACTTGTAGCTAATAACAAATTTTCAAGAAAAAGACCTAAAAATCAGCCAAGCAAATAACAAGAAACAAAATCAAGAAAAATAGCAACTAACTTCTAAGATTAAGGAACAAACTCAACTCAATTAAACCTAGACTCAATAAGCAATCCTAAGCATGTATTCCAACAAGCTGTGAAGGATAAAATATCAAGAACCATAGAGAAAGGCTCATTTTAAAGTAAAGCTATCACCAAATTATGAAATATTTTTATCCATCAGAATTTTCACCAAATTTAGTATGTGAAAGCATTCATGAGAAAGGTAGAAGGAATGGTGGATCTGAACATTTAAAGCACAAAATAGAACAAGAGCTAAAAGCATAAAATAATAACACAATTTTGAAATTCATCCACCCCTAATTTAGTAATAAAACCTTTGACTTTTGTCCTATGTGGCAATAGTTGGGCCACCAATCAGTAAAGTAAGAGAAAGCAACGGAAGATGGTGCATCTGGATTAAAGCATGCGTGAAGGAATTCTGCAATACTTTTTGCAGAGAAAAATCATATCACTAATTGTGTATTTGCAGAAAAAAAATCATAATCACTAATTGTAATCATGTTGAGCAGGAACCCTTCAACCTGCTTCGGAATTCCTGCAGGTTTCAATCAACCCAGCTTCAAAACTGCACTTACCATAGGTCTTTATCAATCAGATAGGAACATTTTAAAAACTTAACATTACCAAGAATTATTGTTAAATTTATAATCTAATAATATTAGAATTTTGTTAAAAGTTTAGATGCAGTTGTTCTTTTTTAGTTGGGCATAAGCTTTTAAAAAGTCAACTAATCCAGTTAGAAGCCAGAGATCAAACTATGCATAGCAGTTCAGATCAATCACCTTTACCAACCATCTCACTATCAATATAACGCACCAAAACTAGCACAACAGATAACTGTTGCAGAATTAACCGAGAGAGTTAAGTTGGTATTAATTTGGAAAATGAATGACACATTACTGGAAATGCATTTAAAAGCCAATTGCATGTTGAATTAATACTTCTAT
This sequence comes from Phalaenopsis aphrodite, assembly GCA_003013225.1. Taxonomy (NCBI): domain Eukaryota; kingdom Viridiplantae; phylum Streptophyta; class Magnoliopsida; order Asparagales; family Orchidaceae; genus Phalaenopsis; species Phalaenopsis aphrodite. The sequence goes on from NEWO01000071.1 coordinate 1,861,340, forward strand.
GCAATCAGTTTAAAAACCCCTCTACTATGGCATTCTATTTTCAAGCAGGAATGGATAAAGCAAAAAATACAGAAGTGACCAAACAATGCCATTTTATTCCCATGCAGGAATGGATAATAAATAATGTAGGAAGATACTTACTTGAACATTTATGACCAAAGTGAACAGACCTTTCTCAGAGGCAACCTGCATCAGCAAATCAAAGGAGAGAAGTTTTCACAAAGTTTAAATGTAAAAGTAACATTCCCATAAATAGTTGCACTACAAGCTGAAGCATTTCTCCATCCATAGAAATCAAAAGAAAAGGGAAAATAAAAAAGCAAAGGTGTATTTACATACATAGCACACAATTCTTACGTATTTACATACCTCACACCTAAACACACACAGAGCACTGAATTCTTCAATATCACACAAAAAATAGCACTACTACTGCTTTTTAAAAGTGAAATATACATTTTCGTGCATAGGTTTAAAGCACCGAAGTGCTATGTATGTAAAAGTCAAAGTCTTGGTGTGAGATCTGCAAATAAATATAAATTGTGTGCTACATATGTAGATTTCCAAAAAGAAAAACAGCTGAATTCTAGATAGGCAAAAGACCACATATAGATGAGGCATTGATATGCACACCAAACTTACACAATGAAAATTAAATATATTTCAAAGAAATATCATTAAAAAGAATTATGTCTCAGCAGACTATTCAAAGGTTTGAATTTACACAAGCCTGATTTCATGCGAACTTACAGGGTTGTGAAGATTTCAGAACTTGTTTCTTTAAAGATGCATGCTGAAACTAATCATCTAACTACAAGAAATCCAATATGTCTTTACCAGGTCTCCTCATCCTCCATGTAAATAACTGCATCTAAAAAAATAATAATAGCGTTGAATCTAAAAGTGTCTGGGAAACACAACCAAAGAATGAAACGTTCCACTAGGAAGTGATTAGGAAGAGAGAAAGAGAAATAGTAGTAGTAGACAGAAAAAGGTGAGTGTCTTATTCACGATATGGACTCCTATTTATTGGTCTAGGTCTCAATATTACAAAAGTACATATTAACCCCTTTATTATTAATTTTTCAGAGGGTTTTTTGATAATTATTGATTTATTTAAATATAATAAGACCGGGAGCCGATTTGATCGATGAGGGTTGTCGATCGCCAAAAAACCTTGATTTGATCGGTATGTAGTCCAAAAGAGCGCTCCCTGTCGATCGTTCTGAAGGCTGATCACCGCCCTTTTGAAGTTTCTCCTAACGCCTTCTCACGATCGTTTGAACAAGTTGATTCCTTCGCTAATATTTATTCAGAAACGATTATCAAAGGTTACGCTCAATCAATCGCATATGCTTCCTGAGCCGCTCTTTGCTTTGAGATTTGTGCTCACATATTTTTATGTATACATATTTAGTTCTCCGATTTTCTTGCTTCTTGGAGGTTGTACAATACACGATGATAAGAGAATTTTTTAACACGTATGAAATAATTAAATAATATTATTGCGCAATAATGAACTTCTCTGTATTTCTATGCACGGGCCTTTATAATAAACTTTGGCGCAAGGGAGGTTTTCACCATCTCCGTCTCTTCTGGCTCTTTTGTCTCGTGTTCTCTTTACGTGTTTTTCACGAAGTCTGGCGAAGAGCGCCGCCTTTCAATAAGACTATCCTCCTTAAAACTATGAGTGATATGCGGGTGCAGACTCATAAGTTAGATGTGAAGCATAAACCAGCAGGTGAGGCATTCGTGGAAGGGGTGAGTAAAGAAAACTGTGCTCAAGCCAGGGGTGGTGATCGCAAGAGCCGACCTGGTTCTTCCGATTTTCTTGTGGGCTCTCCCCAAGAGAGGGTTGTAGTATAGGCTAGAGGTCATCCTGAGGATCATCCTACGAGCACCCCTGATGTCGACTTGCCCCCTCCTAACATGCAAGAGGGGGTGGTTAAGCCCAAATGGTCATTCTCACACGATCAAGGAGCTGGTGTTTGAAAGAGCAGTCACTACTCTCTTATTGGCAGGGAGATCGAGTGATTCCTTGCCAATCCTTTGAATGGAAACTACCCCTCGATTTTAATTGACACGTTATAGTCTCGTGTCTTCGAGAGAAACTTGAGGTCAATGGATAAAAGGGATATGTTCCAAGCGGTCGATCGTGGACATGTTCCAAGCGGTCAACCATTATCATATCGTTGCCTAGCAGGCTTCTCATTTCCAGGCCCTTCTCTCAGAAAAAGCAAAGGAGGACGTTGGACGGTATGTCACGAGGCTCGGAAGTTGAAGTGAAAACATTCTATGGAGGAAGGGAGACTGAAGTTTTCCCTTGAGGAGCGAAAAATTGATGCCCTTCTGAAGAAAAATAAGGAGTTGAAAGAAAAATGTCTTCGATGGTCACCATGGAGGCATATGTTGAGAGACTTTCTCGTAAGGTTGCAGTTGGTACTTCTCTCGCAATCAAGAGTTCGTAAAGCATAAGCTAGTGGATTCTAAATGAAAAAAAATGTAGGAATTTGGGACTCTTCTCTCGGATTAAGAGAGCGGGGAAGAGTTTGCGTATCGGGAGTTTGCTGGCGCCGAAGGGACCAGGTAGGTAGATTCTAAGGAGTCTTCGAATGCTCAGGGTTAGAGCGGTCTCGTTTCGTATGATTTCGGATTAAAGGAGACTGTTATTTGTAATTTACAAATAAATGGTCGTAATACATTGAAATTTTTTTAGGTTGGGGGTTTCATCATCCTGACCCTTTTCTCCCTTACTTCCCTTACCTAATGATTGTTGGAATGCATGAGTAATTTCAGTTATTATTAGTTGCTGGTGAGTGCGCGAGCATTTCACATATATGTTCATTGTAGGCTCTTCGAAGAGCTTGTTGTTGGTGGGTGTTAATGTCATAGTTAAGGCACATGACTATTGTTTGCGCACCCCTAGCAGTGTTTGTCGATGCTGGATGCTAACATGTAAAGTAGGGCACAGGACGATCTTTGACACGCCCTCAAGGAGCTCTTCGTTGTCGGGTGTTGATACATCTCATAAGCCACAGGTGATGGTTGAACCACCCTAGCAGAGCTTGTCACTGTCGGGTACTAACGTTTAAAGTAGGGCGCAGGATGATCGCTCAAGCAATCCTCACCAAGCTTATCGTTGTCGAGTGTCGATGAGTCCCATAGTCCACAGGCGATGGATAAACACCCATCGCGGAGCTTGTCACTGTCAGGAGCTAACGCTAAAATTAGGGTGCAGGACGATCGTTAACGAATCCCTCACGGAACTTATCGTTGTCGGGTGTCGATGCGTCCCATAGGCCATAGGCGATGGTTAGGCACCACAGTGGATCTTATTGTTGTCGGGTGCTAATGCTTATAGTAGGGCGCAAGTCAATCGTTGACGCACCTCTCGCGGAGTTTGTCGCTTTCGGATGTCGATACGTCCCATAGGTCACAGACAATGGTTAGAGTCCACGAAACTTGTCGCTGTCGGATACTACCGCTTAAAGTAGGGCGCAAGATGATCGTTGACACACCCCTCGCCGAGCTTGTCGCTATCGGGTGTCGATATGTCTCATAGGCCACTCGACAATCTTTGCATGGATTGATAAGTTTTTAGCAAACCGTGAAGCCTATTTTCCGAGCGTAACTATGTCAATTCCCCGAGCATAATTTCATTAGTTCCCCAAGCGTAATAGCGTTAGTTCACTATGCGTAAGATCGCCAGTTCCCTGAGTGTAAAAATAATCAAAGAAAGTACTATTAGCGATATTGAATATGTGAAATCTCAACTTTTATATGATATGAATGTAAAAAAGCCACTTTACTGTAATGAGCTTTTAAAAGATAAGAATAGTTATACAAAACAATTATGACAATGTTCCTTCAACTAGTAGAGATACCTCTAAGGGAGGAATTTCTTTAGAACATCACCACTCCAGGTTCAAGAGAGATCGTTCTCTGCAAATATCTTCAGTTTGTATGCTCTAGGTCTAGCTCTCAGGTGGATGATGTAGCGGTCATTCCAGGTTTGATCCAACTTCAGGATAGCTTGCTCGCTGGCCGCGGAGTCGGCCTTCTTCAGCACCAGGTCCCCTAGAACAAACTTCTCTTTTTTGTACGTGTTTGTTAAAATAATTGGTTGTCCTCCGCTTCACCTCTTGTTGCCAGAGGGGTTGCATTGGCTCGATTCTCCTCGACCAGATCTAGGGCGAGGCTGACTCCTTCATTGTTCGCCTCAAGCCACTCTCTTAGATTTTCCTCGTAGAAAAGCTGAAGCGGAGAATACCCTATGTCTGTGGTTTTTGTATTTGACCGGTAACATGGTTTCTATTCCGTGGGACAGCATACAGAGGGTATATCCGGTGGAAGTGGATGGCATTGTTCGGATCACCTAGAGTACCAAAGGGATCAGGTCTGTCCATTTGGCTTTTGCTCTTTCTACCTTATTTCTTAGCAAATTTAGGATGATTTGTTTGCCGCCTTGGCATGCTTGTTAGTTTGAGGATGATGTATGGAAGCAAACTTGAGGTTGATCCCTTGACTCTTACAAAAGTCTTGAACTCCTTTGTCGACGAATTAGGTCTCATTATCTGCAACTATAACGAGCAGTAATCCGTATCGGTAAATAAGGTTAGTCTAGACGAAGTTCCAGACTACTTCCGTCGTTATGTGTGTCAGGAGCTTTGCTTCTACCCACTTAGAGAAATAGTCGATGGCCACCAGTAGAAACTTTTGATGTCCTTTTGACAAGGGGAAAGGTCCCAGCATGTCGAGGCCCCACATGGAGAACGACCAAGGACCGATGATCAGATGAATTTTTTTGGGACGGTTGATGGCGCAATGGTCTGTACTTCTGATATTATGTGCATCTTCAAGAATATTCTTCAGCGTCTTTGAACAAGCTCGGCTAGAAGTAACATTGTCGTTGAATTCGATGAGCTAGTGTCTTTCCCCCAGAATGGCACTCACACTCCCCGTGATGAACTTCTCGGAGCATGTCTTCAATCTTGTCTTCCTCAATGCACTTTAGGTTCAAAGACGTGGCCAACTTCCTGAAAAGTTTTTCTTTGATTAGTAAGTAATAGACAATCTTATATTTGAATCTCCTGCGATCGGTGACTTCTTTTCCAATCTCCCTCGTATTCAGGCGCCAGATGTATGAGCTCATCTAGCTTTCTTCCCCTCCTGATGTATCTCCATTGCTAGGTCGATCGAGTCTTTTAGGTAGTCGTTCTCTTAGATGGAGCTTCAAGATAGGTCAGCGACCTGATTTTCCTTCCTTTGGGCATATTTGATTTTGAAGTTGGCAAAGTGTTGGATCTCCTGTCTTCACTTTGCATAAATACTTCGTACAGTCTTGTCTCTGGTTTCAAATTCCCCGTTGATTTGGTTCACTATGAGTTGTGAATCGGCCTTTGCCATTATGTGAAAGGCTCACATCTCTGAGGCTTGACGAGGTCCTGCAATCAAAGACTCAAATTTCACTTGGCTGTTAGTCAATAGAAAATTTACCTCGACTGAGTGGAAGATGTTTTTTCTAGAGGGTTGTACAAGAAAACTCCAAGTCCAACACTTGATTGGTCGGATACCCCATCGGTAAACAGGATCTAGGTCAACCTGTCGATCGTCATATACTTGTGTGCCCTTCTTAGTTCGGAGAAATCTGCAATAGCTTGCGCTTTTATTGTCGTTCAGGGATATAGGAGATATTAAAATCGTTTAGTTCTAAAACCCACTTGAGTAGTCGACCGGAATACTCTGGTTCAGTAAAAATAGATTATAGTGGGTGATCTATGATAACATGTATGAGATGTACTATAAAATATGGTCGAAGTCTCCATGTTGAAATGACCAAGGCGAAGGTCAATTTCTCCATTATTGGATATAGAAGTTCAATGCCTTTGAGAACCCGACTGGTGTAGTACATTGGATGTTGTTTTCCACGTTCTTCTCTAACCAAAACCAAACTGCCCGAGGTAAAGATAAAGCCTTTCCTTCAATTTCAAGCACTGAAGGAGGGGAGGAGAGGTGAGGCACTGCTTAAGGTTCCTGAAGGCCTCTTTGCATTCTGGTGTCTATTCGAAGCATTTAGCTCTCCTGAGTATATTAAAGAATGGGGTGCACTTATCACCTAACTTGGAGATAAACCTGCTCAAACCTGTGATCCAACTGATTAGCTTCTGGATTTACTTAGTGTTTTTAGGAGAGGGCATATCGAGGAGTGCTTGGATATTTTCTAGATTGGCTTTTATGCCTTTGAGGGTTTACCCAAGGAATTTGCCTGTCGTGGCCCCAAAGGTGCACTTCAGTAGATTTAGTTTCATGTTAAACATTTTACGTGTTAAAAATGTTTCTTTTGAATCCTCAATTTGTTGTTCGGTCGACCTACTCTTAACTAGTGCATCATCGACATACACCTCAATGTTCCTTCCTTTTTTTATTAGCAAAAATTACATCCATAAGGCGTTTGTAAGCCGCCCCAACAATTTTAAGTCCTAAGAGCATTACATTATAACAAAAAAAACTCCCTCACCAAGTAATAAAAGAGGTTTTTTTTCCGCTTCAGTTGGGTGCATCTTGATCTGATGGTGCCTAGAAAATGCTTCAAGGAAACTCATAACTGAGCGGTCGACGCCGAATCCACTAGAGCATCGATCCTCGGTAGATGATAAGAGTCCTTTGGACAAGCAGAGTTCAAGTTGGTGAAGTTCACGCACATCCTCCATTTTCTGTTGGCCTTCTGAACCATCACCACACTGAAGACCCAGGTGGGGTATTATACTTCCCGAATGCACCCTGCCTCCTCCAGCTTTAGTACTTCCTATTAGATGGGTCCCCCCAACGTCATGACCGAACTCTTAATCTTTTGTTTCAAGAGTCGAGCCACTACATCAAAGTTCAACATGTGGCACTCGGCATCAATCAACACGCCCGACATCTCAACGATCATCCACGCGAAAATATCTTGATTTTCTTAGAGTTTGGACTAGCAATTCCCTGTGACCTGCATCAAAAGCTTCATTTATCATAAAACATCTATCTAGTTCTCCTTCGACTGCTGGAACCCCGCGGATGGTCTTGTTCGTCTCAATACCACATTCCCTCGCGTTTTGGATGTCCAGAAAATCATGTTCTACGTTGCTTATAGCTCACAAGTAGCAAACCCGGGACTGCTCCAGGTCACCCCTAACCGTGATAATTTCTCCATCTACAAGAAACTTGACAACAACATGGTAAGTAGAGACTGCTGCTCTGAAATTGTTCAACAACGGTCGGTTGAATATAGTGTTATAAGTTAGAGGTGAATCCACCACAAGAAAATCTTCTGTAAGCATAAATTGTTTTTCATTTTCTCTCCAACTTACTAGGATCCTAGCCAATCCCAGCACTTTCGCCCGAGATCCATACAACGGACTGGCCAATGCGGACATCTGACCTGCAGTGAGGCTCAACTAGTTGAATACCTCTTTGAATAGTACGTTCATAGAACTCCCTGTGTCACTGAGAACGCTCCCTGCTTGGTTAATATTGATTATCATTGTTATTACAATGGCATTGTTATATGGATTTCCCTTTTGGGGAAGATCCTCATAGGTGAAATAGATGCACATGACCTCTTGGGCAAAGGTTGCGATGTAGAGTTCCCTCGTTTGTCGTCTCTTCCGACTCGTCTTCCTGGGTGGCTCGCTAATTCCAAATATTGCAGGCATATACCCCGCAATGTAAAAGACGTTGGTGGGATGGGTCTGTCGGTCGCTCCTCCACGGGGGTCTTGCCTTGCCTTTGGGTCGCGGAGCTAGGGGCGACAAATTCTTTCAACTTCCCCTCCTTCATCAGCTCCTCGATCATGCTTCGTAGGTGTTTGTACTCTTATGTGTCGTGTACGCAATCTTTGTTGTACTTACAGTATTTTCTGTTATCCCGAAGAAAAACTTCGGCCCTCGCATTGCTTTCTTGAAGAACTCTTTATCTAGGATGACGTCCACTATTTCTGTCATAGACACCCTAAGTGGGGTTTTGCGGGGGCCCCGAAATTATACCTGAAGTGTTCACGATGGTATGAAGATCGATGGTTTTGGGCCTTGGTTTGTTGTCTCTGGTCCTCTCGACGCTGGGTGGAGTGATTATCGGGATGACCTTCATAACGGGGGAGGTTGGACGGTTGCGAACTTTGCCTAGGTTATCCTCTGTTGTCTTGTGGTGCTCTCTTTTGATGCCTCTGTTCGACCGGCTCAGGGACGTTATCATAGGCGACCATGTATTTTTTTACTATGTCCAACAGCTCGGTCAAGTTTTGTGGCTCTGCGAGTTCGAGGTCGAAATGAAACCTCTCTGACTACACTACTTACGTTAGCGCAACCTGAGCCATGTCAGCTTCAAGTCCTTGACATCTAATTTTTCTCTTTGGAAGTGTGCAATAAACGATTGCAAGATCTCGTTGGCTCCCTGCTTCAGTTGCTACAGAGAACAGGCACTTTTCTAAGGCCTCGAGGCAGTAGTGAACTGCGATAAGAAAAGGCATTTGAATTCCGCAAAACAGGTGATTACCCCCGCGGGCAATCCGTCGATCTACATATTTTGCGGTTGATTTCAACGTCATGAAGAAGAGCATAAACTTGAGGGCATCATAAATTTTCAATGAACGATTTGAACGACACAAGGTGGTCGTTGAGATCCGACCATCCTTTATACGTCTTTAAGACCTTCATCTTGAACTTCTCTAGGGGTTCAACTCCGGATATCTGCAGAGAGAAGGCGTTTTTCGACTGTCTTTGTACCTCGATCCGCACCGATCGATTCCTCTCCTCCATAGAGGCGGATCTGACGTTGTCTTGGTAGTCTTGGTATAGAACGTCGTCGAGCTTTTCCTGAAGGTGGATCACCCTCCTTCCATTGTTGGGTGGCGGTCCCCCTTCAGGGGGGTTGAGTGTTCCTTGTCGTGCTAACTCTTCTACTGAACTGGGGCTGTTGTTAGGATAGCGACCGCCCTCAAGACTTACAAACTGTCCTAACATTTGATTTGCGATCTGAGTTCTCAAATCTTGCAGGCCTTGTTGAACGAATTCTTCCATAAACTCCTGGATGCATGTCGTTTGTCCCTTGTTCCTCTGACTGGACCCTCACAATTGTTGTTGTTGGACTCCTCTTCTTGTTGACGACATGTGTCCATGCTCACCGCACCTTAAAAATTGTTGAATCCAAAAGTGTCCCGAAAACACACCCAAGAAATGGAACGTTCCACTAAGTGATTAGGATAGAGAGAAAGAAAGCTGTGGTAGATAGAAAAAGGTTGTCTTATTCGTGATATTGACTATTGTTTATAGGCTTAGGTCTCAATATTATAAAAGTACATATTTTTCATCTTATTATAAACTTTTCAGAGAGATTTTCTGGTAATTTGAGAGTTATTTACATATAATAAGACTGGGGGTCGCTTCGATTATAGATCGTTTGACAAACCTTGATTCGATCAATATATAGTCCGAAAGAGTGCTCCCTGTAGATCGTCCTAAATGTTGATCACCGCCCTGTGAAAGTTTCTCCCGGTGTCTTCTGTCGATTGCTTGGACAAGGTGCTTCCTTTGTCAATATTCATCCGGAAACAATTGTCGAAGGCTACCCTCGATCGTGCGCTTCTTCCTGAGCCGCCCATCTACTTTAAGTTTCGTGCTAATATATTTTTATGTGTACAAATAATAATAATAATAATAAATAAGAAATTAAATAAAGAATATCAATTAGGTCGGTTTGAAAGGAAGCAATCATCTCAACGGTTTGGCGATTAAAAGCAAAATTTTCATTTTGAACCAGAAGAGACATAGCAAGGCAAAGAGTGAGGAGGTAGAGCTAGAGTTTTTGAATGCTGGAACAGTGACACCCTGCGAGTTGATGCTGCTGTGTTAGAGAAGACGATGCCTCCTGTGTCGTGCTCACTCACGGGAGATGAAGGAAGCAGAGTAAGAGGGAGCGCCGCTTGCTGGAAGTTTGCTAGGTGTGTGCTCAAACAGTGCAGCCATGCAGCTGTGTCTTGTGCGATAGCAAGCAAGAGAACCCACCATCAAGTAGGTGAAGTGCCATGCAAGTCTTGACTGAGAACTATCAAAGTGTGGTCTAGGGAGTACCAAGAATGAGAGCAAAATAGAGCACAGTGTGATGGAAGAACCAAACCATGAGCAAGGGACGATGTTGAGAATGAAAAGATGTAACATGTTTAGAGTATTGTTTTAAACAAAATTTTATTCAAAAGTTTATCTTATCTATAACTTTTATTACTATAAAATATGTAATGTGATAAATGCATTATGATATTTTAATAGAATAAATAAAAATAATTATTAAGATGACTAGGATCAGATTTCTTAGAAGTTAATGTTCAAGTTGTTTGATTAAAAACATAATTGATAAAATCTAAATATGATAATAGAATTAAATTTCAGTATTCATTATTAATGTAATCAAAATAAAAAATGATTCAATTATTGTAAAAGTAAATTAAGAATACTTCAATTATATGCAACAATAGATTATTTAATTAGTCAAATAAATTAAGAGCAAGAATGTTAATAAATAGTGAAATTAAATTATAATTTAAATAAAAAATTAACAAAAAATAATACATATTTGATTGTAGGTATTTTATTAAAGAATATATCATAGAACGTAAAGATAAATGAGTCATCTGAGCCCAATGTGAGTACTCTACTTTTAAATTATGGTTCTCTTCCAGATCATTTGCCCTGGAATGACATTCATTTAGATAACTTGATATTGCAAGCATGTAATGATTAAACTATTAAACGAGTCAAATTAATCTCAAACTTCACACTTTCTTATTTTTATATACAAATTGTAATAAATGATATAAAATGATGTATAGATTACGAATGAAATAATCTATACAGTATGCTTACATGTGCATTATAATTGACGAAGTTTGCCTCTTTATTGCCACCAAGCTGGAGACACTAGTGTAGGCATGTACGTAAATTAAAAAAAGATATTGATATTGACATACTTTCATTGATCCATTTTAGATGGTTCTCAAACAATAAATGAAAATGATATAAATAAGATAAGATAAGAAAATAAGCTATATGATAGAATATCATAACTCTTCTTAAATGGTTGCAATTGAATAATAAATTGTCATTTATTTTTATATTGATTTATTTTGTTTGACTAAAGTACATTTAATTTTCTTATTAGTTATTATAATTCAGAAGTATGATTATTCACTAGCTAATTGGTAGTTTGCGTTTGAACAATTTCAAGTTCAATCTTGAATTAGAAAACGAATAACAAAATAGAGAATGTTTATAGAAGACGGTCAATCTGAATGAATGTAAGTTTATTCATAATTATCTTAATTAATTTTGTCGTTGGTGGATCTTTTATTCTATTTGAATGATTTTTAGTTAATGATATTAATTAATTTTCACTGTTTGTTTCCACCTTGATAATTTTAAAATTTTGTACAGGTTGTGACAATTTTTTTCCTTCAAAAAAATGATTTTTAGGCTAGCATGAAGCAACAATATTCTTGCTTAATCTAAATTTAAGTAGGCAGTAAGAATGAAATGATGAACAAAAATAAATCTGCAATCACATCTTATCTACGAAAACAGCAAATCTATGCAAGATCCAGTCTGACAAACAAATCTTTAAACATAGTTTATAATATGGACACAATCTAATCAAAAGAATTTCAATTTAAAGTTAGAAGATGAACGTTACAACCATGTGAAAGTATAAATAAATAACATTCGAGAATTATCTACCCACAGTCAAATTTCATAATGAAAAATATGAAAAAACTATATAATAGAAAACGGATGAAACTGGGATTCAGCTTACTTGAACCGCACATCCTTGTCTCCTCGCGACATGATCAAGCCTTTTCACATCCTTGAACCAATCAACTGCTACTAGCTGCATGAGAGGCTTGCCTGCAGGTATCTACAAAACAAACAACCAATTCCATGATCAAGAGAAGCTGATAAAGGCACACTTACAATCAAGCAACAAAAAAAAGAATTTGTATGAAATAAAATAACTAAAAACCTTTGTTTTGTCATAAAAGAAAGTCTTGCTGCGGACTTTGAAGTTGTTTCCATCAGGTATTCTCCAGCAATCCCGACTATTATCACGATCAACACGCCGTAAATTACCAGAAAAGGATGACAAATCTAGTTGTTCCAATGGATCCTCATCTTAACGCATCGTTGAAACAATCAGAATTTAGACACCCACTATACAGCTTCTGATTATCAGCAATGTCAAAAAGGGATGACTCACAAACCTGCTTGCTTCATAGCATTCTCAGCCTTTTGAGAGTCCAGCTAACAAAGGCAGTGTATAAATTTTCACTTTTGCACATAGGATTTGTGAAAAATATAAACAATTATAAACATGATGTCCACGAACCTCTTCTTCAGGCTCCGGGCTTAAGTAATCTTCATCCTCATCTGATTCTTCATCCAATAACACAGATTGTCCACCGGCAGAATGCAATTGATCCGCAGAAACTGATTGATTAGAGTTGTCCTGACTTTTCCTTCCCTTCTTGGAAGAAAATGAGCCCGAAGCGATGCTCATCATAACAGGTAACCTTGGGACTATGTGTGTATCATCTGTTTGGGAAAACCATTCGCGCAATCCTACAGAAAATGAAACAAAACTTTCAAATGGCCAAAAAGAAGAAGATGCATGAATAAATACATCCACTACTAAGGCGCAGAAAAGTAAGCATCCTTAAAACAATTAAAGTATTGAAGGTGGTTGAGTTACCTAGACGATAACATGAATGAAGAAAAAGAAACTAAAATAATAATGCTGAAGGTCTAAACTGTTGCTTTATCAATTATATTATAAGTTTAAAAAACCAAATTGATCTAACAGTGGAGAAGAGCAGCACCAGCTACACTGTTCAACATCTGAAGCAAACAATGTTGCTGAAATGGTGGAAAATAACCAAAACCCCATCCTTTTAAATCAATTTGCATTAGATGTTGCACTTGTGTTCGAGTTCTCCCATTTCGTAATTTTAGAGGAGATATCTTGAATCCACCACCTGCACACAAAGGATAAGCTAAGCAAAATAGACAAACTATTACAAACGGATTCAAGGGTAATATAATTTTGCTCAATGCCCTTAACATTAGATTATGAAGACAAAGAAGGTACTCTCAATATGGGCTCTGACAAATCCTGGTTGTGCACCGCAATTTGGATGCTCCCTAGACCGAAATAGCACAACTACGCACATGAGAACAAGAGCAGTTACACTAGTAGGATGTGCCCACAAAAGAAAAGGAAATGGGCAAACAACTTAAAGACTCACCATAGCTCCCATCATCGTTTCGTCTCCAGTAGCGCACATAGCAAAGATCACGCGGCCACACAACCCTGCAGAATTAGTTAGTGCCCAACATGTTTACCATCTTCAAAATTTGAAAGATGAAATACATCAAGTGTCACTTAGAAATGAAGGAGAACAGTTCTATTATGGTAGAGATGTAAATTACACGACAAAACTTTGAAATTGAACCGGAATCACTTGTTCTAAAACGTAACTACATTTTTTAAACTATAGGTGGCACATGTGATCCACCTATAGATCATTAATTTCATACGACCAAACATTCATCCAATTGCAAACTAGATATACACAAATATAATGAGTTACATTTAACATGTCACTCCAATAAATTCAATAGCAAACTCCACTTCCTTTTCCATCTATACTTTCAAGGAAGTCCCTTGCTTATAAAGCAAAGCAGCATGCACAAGTACACTGAGACAGCTACAATGCAGCTCTCTCGAATCCACTGCAATTCTTTATATTGAAGTAATTGATAACTTGGTATTTCATATGACCTTTATACTAGCAAAATGCCTTTTTATGGACAAATTGTTATAGGTTTGCCAACTTTTGTGAAGATGTTACACCAGTTTGTTAGCTTTTTTATTCTGAAAAATAATTATTTTTATTCATTTAATGAAGTATTGTAATTTTTTAATCCAGAACCCTTTCCACAATTGTTCAAAAGATCCATATATGTATTTTTTTTTTTCTAATATTCCAAAATCAAGTGGATCTACGATGCTCACTGAAATGTTTTTTCGACTGTTGGACCACATGATAGGTTATGCACGCACGCTTGGCTGTTATTTTATCTCTACAAAATAAAATCATGAATATAGTGGAAAGCATTATGTTAAAGAATGCAGCACACTACAAATTATATATTCTACATCTATAAACCATTAAAAAATTCTGAAGCTCTCTTTCTCTCAGTAAATTTTTCTATTGAGAAAAAAAAATCACAACTCTCAGCAACTATAAACTGCGAGAATTGCTCCACGAAGCAATGGCATCACTTGAGTTAAGTCCCAACTAGAGGGAGGAGAGCTATGATGAAGTGAGGCTAGCAAACCGTTCATGAAGATGATGTTGATGGGCCTCAGATGAGAGATGTGCCCCTGTAGTAGAGGACAAGGTAGGGATGCAATGCTAAAAGACATACAAAACTGGCATGTATGTAGTTTGCATTATAGCCTATACAATAAGGGAGCGGAGTTCACTATCAAATTTAAAAAAAAAAAATTTGAACATGGCAGATGGAAGGCCCACCTGCCATGCTAAGTGGCACCAACAAGAAGGGAAAGAAAAGATTGAAAAGAGGAGAGGACCTCTCTTCGGTCTTTTTAGGAGTTTAGATGTTAACGAAGTAAAAAATTGGCCCTCTCAAAGGCGCAAAAGCAAATATTTACAGGCAATCTTGTGGCAAGAAGTGGTTTTGAGGTGGTGGATAGCAACAGGCCATCAATACACAGCCATCACTGGTGGTGGCACCAAATATGATCCACATGAAGAGCTAGGAGACGACCATGTGCTAGATGGAAGTTAATGAATAGTCAAATGACAAACAAGATGTTGAACCTTGAGAGCGACACGAAGATGATGCATGGATAGTGGGAAATAGGGCTGCAAATGAACCGAGCGTTTGACAAGCTACTCGTAACTCGGCTCGATAAGAGCTCATTCATGTTTGTACAATTAACTAATTGAACAAGGTTGAAAACTTTATAAATGCGTGATTGTTAAATGAAAAATCATACACCTTGTTGGATTCATTTATGTTCGCGAATAAAATCACTGAAAGCTCACAAACAAGCTTGTTAAAAAGTTCGATAAACAGTTTCATTTAAAGTTGATAAATATGATCAATTTAATGCTTATGAATAAAATCAGTTAAAACTTAATTTATGTTTTTCATAAAATCAACTAAAGTTTAATTTCAAATTCATTTAAATTAAATTAAATTAAATTTTAAGTCGTAGCACATAAAATAAGATAAAAACTTATTTAATTTAATTGTTCATTTAGTTTTCGCATTTATATGCTCATTTTAGCTATTCATTTAATAGCTCAATCAGTGAAAAGCTCATTTATTTTTGTAAATTTAACAAATAACTCATTTATAAGCACAATAAAGCTTAATTTCAAATTCATTTAAATCAAATTAAATTAAATTTTAAGTTGTAGTATATAAAACAGCATAAGAACTTATTTGGTTAGTTGTTCATTTATTTTACACATTTATATACTTATTTTAGTTATTCATTTAATAACTCATTCATTTAAAATCTCATTTATTTTTGTAAGTTCAACAAGTAACTCATTTATAAGCACCATAAAGCTCATTTGATTAGAAAATAAATTGCTCAACCATACTACTCATTATTTTGTTCAATAAACCTTATTTAGTTAGAAAACAAATAACACGATAGACTAAGTTTAATTTGCTCAATAAAGATTGTTTGGATAGAAGTTAAGTAGTTTGATAATTTACTCATTAATTAGTTTGATAATTGCTTGATTATCATCATATGAAATAGAACAAGTAACAAACTCAAACAAGAACTAAGTTTGAATATAAACACAAAGCTAGATTTGAGCTCAAGCTCGACACGAGCTCAAATTTTATATACAAACTCAAGCTTGAACACAACCCCTTGAAATGAGCTCAAGCTCGAATTTTATAAACAGCTCAAGCATAAACATAACTCTACTAGGCTCGACTTTGTTCGAACTCTAATGGGAACTACCCATCCCAAAGAATTGAGAAACATGAAAATAAGTAGTTAATGTAATGATAAAGTTTCTTGCGTATGATGAACACTTGTCCTCTCTAGAAGGATTGGATCGAGCGACCTAGTGTTGAATACTTGAAGGCTGATTAGACAGAGGAACTGATTTGAAAAATTCAATGGAAGGGGCAACTTGGGAACTCAGAAAATAGGCCAAGTTTCGGCAAAAGAAGTCCAACTGTTGAAGAGACCAACTTATCAAGGGACAAACTTGCAGGGAGAGCCAAGGAGGACAAATTGGATAAGTTGGTGATGTGCTAAGTTTCAATTGGAAGCGATCAATTTGTTATGGAGTCCAAGTTTTGATCAAAAGAGGCCAATTTAACAAGGAAGTTGTACTAGAGGTAACAAGGATGCTATTTTTGGAAAGTCGGCGAGAGGCTAAGTTTCAATGGAAGGAATTTAATTTGCTGAGCTAGAGGAGAAGCTAAAACCAACATATTATAAACTTGTGTAATTTGGCTGTCAAAGTTATTTAAACATGACTATTACATATAGTCTTAAAGCATCAATTTAGCAAGAAGAAATTTTAACTATGGATACAATGAAGATTGAAAATTCATTTCTTTAACAACTATAACTAATGTAATTATTATTATTTTATCACTCAAAAAATTCATTAAAAAATGTTTTAAAGCAATGTCTTACTTCACTCAAGAGAGCACGATGTCATGGACTAACCGTCTTCAAGCTAATAGTGTAATTTTAGCACACATTGATGTTAAGACAACCTAACTTCCACAAATGACTGGCTAAAATGCTAAGAAAACAAGGAAAAAAAGAAGAAGAAAAAAAAACTTCTAAAAGTGAAAACTAAATGTTTGAGCTTAGAAAGCTTCACAGGACTATTGATTCTTGAATTTTCTATGATGATTACAAATGAAGTAGATGTTGTTATTCGCAGGCTATGCCCATAATGAATCTTTAAAGCATCCTAAATTACATGAGAAATATATATGTGTGGAATATTATACCTTACAAAAGATTCTACATTACTCGTAGTGTCTCTAAAGTTTTAAGGAGTTTTGGAGACGGCCAAAATATTTCTGAACCATTCAAAAACTTGCAAGTTCTTCCAAATGTGTCTAGGCTACAGTAGATCCTCCTAGAATCTTATAAATATTGTGGCACTCTTTCCAGATGTTTGTGAGCTACTCTAGATTCTTCCACCAATAGATGATCAGATATGATGGATGAACCACAGTGCCAGAAATTGCCTTTGAATCTGTTGGGGAAAAAACATCCAACAATGAAATTTGGGTCCTACCATAGAAGAAGAGGCATTTCATGAGTGATTGTTGTTAAGAATTGCCCAGTCTGCCATAGATTTTATCTGAGAGTTGATTCCTCCTTACATACTTGTCTACTAGATACAATTGGACAAGTACGAAGAGTAGAAAAAACCAATTGCAGATTTGACGACTTGAGGCTTGATTCGTGAGGATACCCATCCATGTGTAGTTCCAGTTCTAGTTGTGCCAAAGGATGAAAGATATTTATTCAATCAGGATGCACTTTGGAATGATAACATTTACATAATTGACTTAGCAGGAGATTGCAACATCTTTGCCACCTTCAACATAGCATACTTGAGGCCATACCACAAGAAAATAGAAGTTTTGATGGATGAGGTCAAAGCTCCCCCAACGGCAGGAGACTGACACGGGTGTCCAGCAACCACGCGGGGAGTCCAACGCCCAAGCGGCAATTGTCGCAATTTCTTTGCCTGAACCAGTTCGGTCCAGGCAACGAAGAGATTGACTGGTCCTTCCAAACATGGGCTTCCCTGCTATTTAGAGTGTTGTCTGCTCCTCTTTACCCTAGGACTATAAGTATGTTGTTTTCATATTTTCGATCAATTTTTCATTGTGTATTCTGGCAGGACAACCGTTGGTGACCAGGTTTTCCCTTTTATGGTTGTATGCATGGGCACCACTAAGTGGTGCTCTAGTAGTATCTCTCTTCTGAGGTGGTGTTTATCCTCCACCGACTCGTCTGCATCCCTCCCGATTTGCTGCCATGTATTCCTCCTTCCTCGCTGCAGCCAACCTGACAACACATCCAAGCTATTTTCCCGCAGTTCCTGCTCAATGCTTTTCCTATAGCCACCTCCTTATTGCCAGTCACTCAGAATCCTTCCTCCTGCAACCTTGTTATTGTTCCAGCAGCCAGAATCATCCATGCTAATGTTCCAACCACTTAGAACAATCCCCCTTGCCACCTCATCATTGTCAACCGCCCAAAATCATTCCTCGGGCACCCTTGTTGCAATCCCGGACACCCGAATCCATCCCCCTTATCGTCACCTTGTTGTTAGCCGCCTAGAATCATTCTTCCTACAACCCTACTATTGTGACAACCACCGGAATCCACCTTGTGACTGTTTTGGCTGCTCCAGACAAAAAAGAAATTGTTTCTCACTGTCCAGTCCCCCTACCACCTTGTAGACACCTTTCTAAGCCCCTAGCAGTCACCACCACCTCCTTCGATCCACCCTAGTCATGCATTATGACTGTTTTAATTTTCTATTTCCATGGTGTTGGTTGTAACCGCTTATTGGCTTTTGCAATAAATAATATTTGTTTGTTGGCAGGGTTCTCAGGTATCAACATTGTCATAAATTTTCAAGATTGAGGCCAAGTAGTGATTGTGAAATGTGACTTGCTTCAATCCAGAACTGGCTACTGAAAAGTAATAAGTCACATGCAAACAAAACTATTGGATGTCAAAATTCAAGAAGGCTCGAGTTCAAGCTCAAAGAACATAGAAGTCAAAGAAGTCCTATTGGAAGAAGATCGTAGTTACACCCTTCTCATCAATTTGAACTTCAATACACACAAAGAAGTCCTTAGAATGTGGAACATGGGCAACCTGAAAAGATTTTCCCTTGAAAATTTTAATTGTAATTTTCTTTTCATTACATTTATTTTGTAAGAAAACATAAAATGAAACACAAAATTAAGCTCAACACACATAAAGATGAGTTATCAAAATAAATTCGAGAAATATATCCCTAGAAAACTTGCCCCTAAAGAACTGAGGGAACTCGCCCTTTAAGGAGCAGCATCAATAAAAAAACAAAAGAAAATTTTTCTGACTATACTAGATCTTAGTCGGCCAAACTCTATGGCCGAGAATCCTGGATTTACTCTAGAAAAAATATTTTTTCAATTTATAACTCAACTGATGAAGAAAGTTGATTACCTTGGGAATAAAAGACCATGTGATCTCAACTTAAGTTAAGAACCCATAATGATTCCTCTCTATGAATGATCAATGTTGTGAAGCCCCTCAAAGAATATGTTCAACCCCAAGCCAAGTATGGCAAGACGAGACAGTAGGATCAATGTTGTAATTAAACTTCCCCATGTTCGTCTTCAGAAGTCGATTTCCACATACCTCTAAGGCAAACTTGCCCCTCCTTTTAAGCCCCCGTCCACCCAATACTTTTTTGCTTTATCAGAAGGATCTCTCTGCTTCCTCTTCCTGCTCTCATATTAAACCCTTACAACTGTGCTCTTATCTTTGATGACTATCTGAGCTACCTCTTAGGGCTCAGCTTCATTGCATCTTTTGCCCTTAGAAACAAGATTGCTTTTACTGCTTGGGCCACTTCTGCCAAACCTTGATTGGAGAGGAGGGCATCCTTCTCATCAAAAGAAGACAACCCACCTCTTAGGATTGACTCACAGCCCTCGGTGCTTCCCCTCTTTCTCACACATCATTTCTTCATTAACTCTTATGTTAAGAATTTGAGGACCTTAGAAGTGTCAAGAGTGCAGTGCGCTTGAAAATGAAGAAAAAGCATAATTTAGAAAGTCACAAAAAAAAAAACTAATTCACTGTAAATGTGTGTGAAAGATAAGAAATGTTTTGCATTGCTTAGCACTAAAAACATCTTTGGCTTGCTTAAATGACTTAAACTCCATTCGTAGAACCATGTTGGCCTCTTTAAAGTTGGCCACAGGGGCCTTCATCTCCTCTACCTTCATAAGTTTTAGCCCGTCGTCATAAAATTTAATTAAACAATAACATTATTTTTATTCTTTATTTTGTTAGCCAAACTGGCCATATAGATATATGGATGAGAATGATACCTTATTATTAACAAGTGGTGAAAGATATTGAGACTCCAAGACAACCGCAACTCATGGACATAGAAAATGAAGGTTCATAAATAAGTTTGATAGGACTCGAGCAAGTATTATCTCAATATCAATTAATAAACCCGACCAACTCAATCTATATGAAGGTTCATAAATAAGTTTGATAGGCCTAGGACTTCTATTTGAGCCCTCATGCCCCCATGGCTTTCTCTGCGAGAGGCATGAATAAAATCAATGACATGTCCTTGGGCTTTGATAATGGCCTTGGTGTTGAAGGTTCACATTGCTCCTCGTGACCTTAACATTCGCTCTCTGACTTTCAATGTCATGCCTAAACCAAGGAAGTAATATCAACTATCACGGACT
>NEWO01000071.1:1882039-1919735 GCA_003013225.1 Phalaenopsis aphrodite
AGACAGTAGGATCAATGTTGTAATTAAACTTCCCCATGTTCGTGCCTTCAAATTTCGAAGATCATCACCAAAAAAATGATGACACTGCTCGCCACTTTAGGATGACTTTCCAAGGAAGCTACTCATTCTTGAGTGGCCTTCATCCTCGTCTAAAAGAATGACATTTGATCAAGAGATTTACTAATGGTCGCCATAAATTAGTTTTAGTGGGCAAACAATGACATCACCGATTACATTTCATGGGACAACATTTCCCCAAATTACCTTAGTAGTTCCACCATCCTGATCGACTCAAAAGTCTCTACCCCACTAGCAGAAAGAGGTAGGCTAGCATCAAGCTTAGGAACAAGAGGCGCCGACACAAGGATAACTAGTTCATCATCTCCTCAACCTACCCGAGTGGCCACGATGAATTGACATCCTCTCAACCACCTTAGAAGCCTACTTATCACCACTAGAGAATGCACCATCAAGTTGGCGAATCAACTAGAAACTCCATAATCCCAATAAGTACTCATAGAAGCAATAGGAGCTACAAAATAATCAACATGTCCCTAGTTGTCACCTAAACATTCACTCACAAAACAAAAGTTCTACTAACCACTCGATAAAATGAAAATCAAATAAGAAGCAAAACAACTCCAAATTTTATGAACAATTTACCATCAACCATGACATGCTTGGCAACTAACCCCTCCGCTTCTCAAAATACTCCCATCTCTGAGATAGGCTCAATCGCATAAGGAACCATGAAACAAAAAATGAAATGTTTATATAATAACTTAGAAATATATGAATCAACTTTTTCACTCAACAAATCAATTGTATCTCGGCTTAACTCTCGAGGATGGTCACCATCTACAAAGTTAGCTCGTCTTAGCCACAATAGAGGCCACCTTCTCAGATGAGGCGATTATTTTCACCTCTTCCAGGCCAAGCAGAGCTCAAAACTCAATTCTCTTCAACCTCTAAACATTATCCAACTTATTTCAACAATCAGTCCCTTACAACATCATCATCAATATCAAACTTTACGGTTTCCATCACTTGCGGAATTTGAGGAAAAAGAAAAAAAATGCTTAAGACAACAATAAAACTCCCTTCACATGAGAGGAGGGGCAATTTATAAAGGATTTCACTACAATAATGTCAACATAACAAAAAAATGACAAAAATCTTTGAGCAAAATATTATTTAATTTTTCCTTGAATTCTACTAATTCCTTTTACTTTATGCATTAAATTTTCATTATTGCACTAACAAAAATCTTGCAAGTCAAATAAGCCAAAGAGGTAGGCACAAAGAAAAAATTAAACTCGCTCAAAGATGTCAGCTAGGCATTAGTTTTATTTACAAAAATCTTGTTCTTTCACAATTTCCCTCAAAAGATATAAGAGAATCAAAAACTAAATACATACCCTTAGGGTGAATTCACACAAAAGAGGAACATGAAAACAAACTCATCAAGCTAGTATCTTTGAGCTCAGTTCAGAATGAACATGTCAGGCAAATCTCAAGAAGGATTTGTAAGCCAAATCCAAAAAAAAATACTCACAAATAGAGCACCATATCGATTGGCCAGTCGGGTTAAGAAATGTCAACCAACCATGACTTAGGAGAACTCACTCAGTCGAGTTTGAAGTATTACTCGTTGAAAACAAGACAAACCTCCATACTAAGTAGAGAAGGAATATGCCCTAGACTTAAGAAAAATTCACTCAAAGCAATCACTAAACAAGTTGAATTTCTCCAATCCTTATGCCCAAAGAAGCAACTAGGCCTACACTTCTAGTAGACCCAACATCTACAATACAACCGAGAACAATCTATCTGCCCAAACCGAAGTCTATATTAAGGTCACAAACCTATTATATTTTTCAATAGTTACTAAATGGAAAGCTCATTCTATAGTTTCTCATGTAGTGCTCAAAACCCTAAATTCCCACCAACAAACAAGGGATCATGAGGCGATCGGATTTTGGGAGCAATCACTACATTATTTGAGTCTTGGTGGATTTCCCTTTTTCTTCCAAAACTCTTTTTAGTCCTTATTTTCTTTATGTTAGCAAGGTTCTAGTGTAACCCATGAACAAATTAAGATTCAGCAATTGTAGAGATAGATCCTATCATTCAATTGTCAATGGCAAATCCCCAGACTCCAAGCTAGCCTTCCACTTGACAAACTACTCTTAAAACCATGCACGTTATGGCAACAAACAATAATCTCGGCTAGTATTTCGTCAACTTCTTTGGCATAGGAGGTGGCTATTGTTGGTGCTTGATTAGAAACTCCCCTTGATGGATCTTCCAAATCTTCATGGTATGGCTTTAGCATACTTTGCAAAACATCGAATGTACCGTTAGCCTATGTGGGACATGGAGTTTGGAGGAAACCTTCCGTGCATGTTTGATCACATTAAAGATCCTAGCTTATGTGCACAAACCTTTTATGCACCTTTTAAATGCCTTGTATTATTGTGGTAGGAGTTTCAAGAGCATAAAGTCTTCTTATATGAAGTCCATATGCCTCTTCTTAACCACCATTTTTTCGTCTGTTTTATAGCCTTACGCAACAAGCTTAAGCAGATTCAGTTTACTCATCTTAGGGCTTAACAAGCTTTAATGTGGTTGGACGCTTTCCTTCATAACAAGTGGTAATGGATAGAGGTGTTATTGGTGGTGGTCCCATGATGATCTCAAAAGAACTTTTGGATGCGGCCTCGCATTGTTTTAAATTATAAAAAAATTATGCATAATTGAGAATTTTGGATCAATTTCAATAAGACTCCAAAATAGCGGTGATTCTCTCAATCTAACCATAGTTTTGAGGATGAAAGCTCAGAAAAGTTTAAGTCTAACCCCAATATTCTGAACAAATCCGTCCAAAACTTCCCCATGAAATGAGGGTATCAATCGTTGATAATGCACTTTAGGACCCTTGTAGCTTAACCACATTATGAAGAATTGGCCAAGCATCTTTCGCTATTGTGCATTCAATTGGAACTGCAATAAGTTTGCATGCTTGCTAAATCTATCCATAACAATCATGATGCTCTCAAACCTATTGGATCAGCAAGCTAAAAATAAAGCCTATAGAGATGCTTTCTCAAGGCCTCTCGAGTACATGAAGCATGCAGTGGTTCTATCAAACCCCCAAGAGATAGTTGAACGATCATGCCATGACGGCAACCAAAACAAGTTCGCACGTACTCTTCAAACATGTCTCGCAACATTGGCTAATGGTATGTGAACTTCTAAAGAGTGTGTCTCGTATCTAGATGATCAGCCCATAAAGAATCAGGACACTCCCTAATCAGTCATTTCCTCCTATCACCCATTTTAGTATATAGATCCAGCTGCCCTTGGTGTACAGGATGTCTTCCACTAGCAAAAAGCTTCGTATTTTCCATATTTTCACGAGGGTAAAGATGTTTTTAGTTGAGGATTGGCCTTTAGACCCTCCTTAATCCCACCTATCAACAGGCCAATTACTTGTGATGAGCTTGATAAGTCCACCTTTCGACTTGGTGCATCAGCCATCACATTCATCCTTCTTGGCCTAGAATCCATGATACAATCAAATTTGGCCAAAAAGCTTGTCGTCTAACTTGCTTTGGACATTTTATGTGTCTAAAAATTACTTTTAGTAATAATATAAATCATAATTACAAACCACGATCCAAGCAGGTACTGTCAATGCACATTAAGACAATTGATGATTCTGGTCATCTTTTTTTCTTGTACACTATGATGTCGCTCAGTCTCATTAACCTCGCAACTCTCATAAGCAATTAAATGCCCATCTTACACAAAAATATCACCAATAACAAAGTAGGAAGCATCAATTTATACCTCATAAGACTCGGTGTGATCGAATAGGCTAAGTATGGGTTCTTCGCAAATTAGCTTTTTGAGATCTTCAAAGGCTTCTTGAAATTTTGCAGTCTATACCCATGGTTTATTCTTCTTGAAAAGGTTTATTAGTGAAGCACCTCTTGTCGAATGGCCTTTGATGAATTGGCAATAGTAGTTTACTAACCCAAGAAATGATCATTGTTAATGTACCTTCATGGGTGGCTAATAAGCTTAAATGGCATACATCTTGTCATCTTCCAATACTAGCTTGCCATCTTGGATCTTGTGCTAAAAAAACAATCCTCGAGCTAGGTAAATGAGCATTTTTCCTTCCTGATGTATAAATCATTGTCACGGATCACCTTAGAACACCTCCTTCAATTGCTTTACAAGTTGTTCAAGGGTTTTGCTATATACTACCATCCGTATTTCCCAATTAGGAAACCATCAAGTGGTTAAGATAAGAGTGCAGTAATTTGTTCAAGATGCAAAATGTAATTATTGCATTAGTTATAGCTAGATCAAAGAGCGTGACTGAAAATTTCATAGGAATCATGTGATGCATAGGGTTTTTGGCCCATCACCTTCGACAATGTGCACTTGATAGTAATCTGAACAAATGTGTAACTATGAGAAATTGTGTGTGTGGCCCAGGTGGTTGAATAAATTAGCAATCAAAGGAAAAAGGTTCTTATTATTTGCTAAGATTTTGTTGAGAGCCCAATGGTCAACACATGCTCAAGGGACTATCATTCTTTCTCTAGAATAAGACAATAGTATCGAACAAAATTTTAGAGAATGAACCTAACAGCTAATAGCTCCTTTAGTTGCCTCCTTAGCTCTACTAACTCTACAGATGTCGTGTGATATGTTACCATGGCTAGTGATTTCATCCCTTAGCTTCAGCTCAATTTGATGATCTGCTTCCCTCCTTGGTGATAATTTCTTGGGCAGCTCCTTGGGTGATATATCCTCGAATTCTTCAAGAGGTGCAGTTACCTCCTTTAACTTGTCATCTTGATACTTTGGCTCCCAATCACAAAACTCGGTAAAAATAGCCAAGAAAATTTCCTCTCCCCCTTTGATGCCTTTCTTAAACTGTAATGCTAACAACATTTTTATGCCTTGCTTGGTAATTCTCATTGTTGGCACCATGCAAGCTTTATTGTCATCCATAATGCACATGTCATTGGCAAATGACTCCAGGAATGCCTTGACTTGATCGAGGAATTCTGACATTAGGATGCTAATAAAACACCCATTGGAATGATCAAGAAGTTCGTGTAACCAAACCACGCTTCCATACTTCTTTTAACTCCTTGACTTGTATCTTGAAGGGGTCATGCTACTGAGTTAATCGCCTTAATGGACACCTCCCCAACACATATACACACAACAGCTGCCTTGATTCCCAACCTTCAAGCTTTCTCGAAGGAACTGAAATTATGAGTGAATCTTATCACATTGAGCAGTTGCATAGGCATTTTTTGTGCACTGAGTTGCCTTCTCAATTCCTATGCCAACTTAATGGCTTGCTAGAAGAGAGTTTAGGATTATTTCTAGGGCCAGTCTCTTGCTTAGAGAGAAACCCCACAAAGGAAGTTGTTATTGGACTTACCCAGACTCTTGTTATGCTTTAACTAGCCCTTATCATTGCTCTTGGTCAAGATAGCCTTTGCAAGGCACATGTGTGTGTTGACATTCGTCTACCACACCTTTGGCTTGACCACTCTTATTGTCCTCTGTTGTTGGACTCCTTGGTATAATAAATCAATCTCTCAGGCATAGCTATGTCTATGACAACATCTACATCAGCTTAGCTCGATTTTGGCCCATGATTGGAGCTTATCAAAAAAAATGAAGAGGACATCTTTGTCAAATAAGTGGGGGAACTTCAGAACCAAGCTAGTGAAATTTTTTATGTATGCACCGATCAACCCTAGTTGCTTGAGTAAACAAGCAATGGCCTCATCGTCAGAATTGCAAGATCTCTCATAATGTCATTAAAGGAGTATATGGTGTGCATACTTCTTTTGGAGGTCTCCTGGTATTCTGCCCCATCATAGCTAGACAGTGTCAGTTAGACAAAGATTCGAAAGTAAACCTTGGCATCTTTATTCATGATGCCCAAGCCTTCAAAATATTATTCTAGCTCACATAACTTATCAACATCCCTAGTATTGCACTAACTCTTTAAAATTTTAAACTTTGATACCTCAATATGCATACCCTTAACGACGCATATCATCAATGTGTGCAACAACATTCATCTTCAATTTGTGAGCTTGACACATCTTGTTAAGTTCGCCCATGAACTCATCATGCATCTTCCCCATTCTGCCCCCACAAGGTCTCCTCTAATTAAAGTAGCATGCCCATTATGGCAAAAAAAATTTATAATCATCCTACTTTAGGCTATTCACATATTTGCCTAGGACTTCTATTTCAGCCCTCATGCCCCCATGGCTTTCTCTGCGAGAGGCATGAATAAAATCAATGACATGTCCTTGGGCTTTGATAATGGCCTTGGTGTCGAAGGTTCACATTGCTCCTTGTGACCTTAGCATTAATCTACATTGGTCATCTTGGACCTAACAGATCGCTCTCTGACTTTCAATGTCATGCCTAAACCAAGGAAGTAATATCAACTATCACGGACTGACTCTCTTCAAACTAATTTTGTGGCCTTAAGCACACTTTATTGATGATAATTCTGCCTAAATTTCACGAATGATGGGCTAGAATGCTCATAAGTCAAGAGAACGTGAGAAGAATTTCTAAAAAGGAAAGCTAAAGTGTTATTACACTCTAAATAACATTATAAGACTAGAAGTTCCTTGAGATTTCTCATTGCTGCAAATAAAGTGAAGGTCCCTGTTTATAGACTTCCTCCACAATGGATAGCTTTAGAGAGCTCTACTACACCTAAGTGTCCCAAAGGTCCTAAAGGGTTCCAAAGAATCCTAGAATATTCTTGAAGCGTCCACAGTCTGCCAAGATCTTCCAAATGAGTCTAGACTTTGTAGAATCTCTTAGAATTATTTAGAATATGGTGACTTCTCTTTCAAGATGTTTGTAGGCTGCTCTGGATTCTTCTGGAAGATTCCTTGGTTCAACCTTGCCTCAAAACCACCCAAGGCGTGATCCACCTTCTTATTTGTTGGTAAGGTGTGACAGCAAGCACCTCGAGCATAAGGCAGCCATATTAATTTCAAGGTACTAACACTTTCAATGATGGCGTATATTCAATCAAATTTCTTCTCACAATCAATTAAAACCTTCTAAAGATCATTCCCATGCTATCAATACTCCTACCTTAATTGTCTTCCGACAAAAATAACCTACATAGAAAATCTTTCTAGTATGAAACTAAATTTATTCATTGATACTATCATGAGTCTTCTAAGTCCTTATACCATTATTCATTCACATAACTTCATTGTACAACTCATAAGTTTACCCCCCCCCCACTATTTCACCACCAAAATCCTATCCATCTTTATTCTTGAATAATGATAACAAAGTTCTTACTCCTAGTTTATTTATCATTAGTTTAGGCATTGACATTCATTGATAAGACATGTTAATCGAACTACTCAAATCCCACCCATTAGTCACCAAATCTCAATAGTTATCTCGTCAAGATTTAAAGATTTAGCGTGATAAATCTTCTTTAGATCTAACCTCATTTTTATGAAGTCAAACTCCAATATATCTTTTTTTTTATTCATCAGGCTCTTCCACAAATATGTCTTTCTTAGAGCACTCCTTTATTACTTTCTCAGTAGCAGTTTCATATTTCCTTGATTTTTTAATATTTAAAAAAGAGCTTATCTCATTTTGTTTAAGAAAAAAATCACTTCATTGAAGTCTCTAAAGTATCTATTTTGCCATACATATTTTATATAACTCATGTTCTCCATTTATAATACTTATTCTAATAATTAATTGATCAATAAATGTAACTTTACAAATCATATTCTATGTCCAAAAATTTAAGGAAGATGGAATGTTTTAAAGATAAATAGAAAGATAGCATAAGTTTGTTTCAATTTAAACTCAGATCTCCTCATAGGTCCACATCAACATCCTCCTTGTTGAGTTTTGAGACATTACAATTTTAGGAAAAAAGGAAAATAAATGAAAGTACAAATAACATTTAAAATAGCTTCAAATAACATCATTGATTTGCTTTGAAAAATAGAAATCATATCAAGAACTAATTGTTCTGAAATGAACAATAATTAACTTGAAGCACACATTTTGTGCGTGCATGTATTGATCTCCAATCACCAATCAGTGCATATAAAGAATATATGAAGACCAACAGCAATTCACTAATTTTTAAAAGAACGTTACATGGAAAACCAGCCCAGCTGCAGTCTATGATATAATATTGCAGTATGTCCATCTACCTCCTCTACTAAGCTGCCATACTGGAAGCTGCAGTCCCACCTACAATATTAAGGGAGAAAATAGGATATAACTATTAAAACCAAAGAGAAAAAAACCAGCTGCACATTAAAGAACTCACTCAAAACGGCTTCTATCCATGGACATCACAAGTTCAAATATTGCTTCACAACTGGCCTCCACCACACCAACAGCTTTCATTGCTCTACTACAACTTCGTGGCTGCAAAAGTACATGTATCAGAAGATAACTTCAAACAGATTAAGCTGTTCATGTCACTATTACCCTCTGGATGACGAACTAAAAAACATAATTATGATATAAAAGCTTCTATCAACATCAGCATAATCAAATAAATGATTTCATCACGTACAAGGTAATCAGCTTCTGAAAGCTCTTCAAAAATGCGAAGACCTGCAAAATTTGAGCAGAAATAATCAGCTAACATAGAACTCCTCTTGATTAAATAAAAACTTGAGCAAGTTAAGAAGAATAAATCTTGCCATTTTGGCATCTGACAAGACGCCAATGTTTTCTAGAAAAAACTTGATCTGAAGTACTCTGATTTGATAACACTGAATCACATTCCCGTGTCCAATCAAGTATTGATTCAGGAGGGCCTGCACGTGGAAAAATTCAATCATGCAGCAGAGCATTTGTGGCGGAACTAAAACTTAAAAAAGTGGGGTGGTGAGATAAAAAAACAGAGGATGGCATGTTTTTAATTTTAAAACTTTCATTTCCTAAGTTTTTTAAAATTATTATAAAGATAATTATCAAATTAAAAAAACAATTAATAATAAATTATTTTTAAGTTTAGGGGGGGCAAAAATTTTACTGTATTATATGATGTTAGAGGGTTTGGTAAAAATATAGGGGGCCAAGTGCCTCCCCCAGCAATCCCCTTATTCCACCAATGCAGAGCATACATCCTCAATGCAGAAGTGCAGCCCACTTAGCCCAGTGGTTGAGAGATTTAACCATAAGCTCCTAAGCTCATTACTCGGCACATATGGGTGTGTGTGTGAGTTAGAATATTAAGAAAATACATCCTATATGCAAAAAACATGACCATATCACATTACATAAAACGTAAAAAAGGAAAAAAAAAACAAAGAAAAGCATGAAAATCATCCTTAAATACCATTGCCAATTGTTGTCCTACGTATCAATGAGCGGCTATGCTCTTCATCGTCTTCAGCACTTGCGCTGCATGTATAAATTTGGGTAGCATCATCAGATATACTACTCACATATTTCGTAGTCCTTTGGCTTACGATTAAAGTTCAGTTACTTACAGGCTTTCCCTGTCAGATGAAGAAGCATTCTGATCAACATGATTGCCACCTTTGGACAGATATGAAGAAGCGTGTGACAGATTTCCATTATTTGTGCTTAAACCTTGCTGGTACAAACAGAAGTGAGATTAAGTTAATTTATCAAACTTTCATGCTAGAAGTGATGCTTTAAAACCAGGGGAATTCTCAACTTATGAATGCATAAATGTGATGTAGGATAGGCTAGGGTGCTAGACATTTTATATCAACAAAGTGCAACATTTTTCACATATTTCTTGCTCTTTACTTTTCCCTCTTTTCTTTTCTTTCTTTCTGCAAAATATAATAAGCATCTCCCATAATAAAAGAAAACAATCACAAAAGATTTCAATTAGCACTCAAAAAGAATGAAAGGTCTCATGAGGTTGACCTCAGGCAGTCGGGATATCAATGATTATGATGATGGCAAGTATTAGTTAGAAAAAAGGAAAGATTTCAAAGTTTTGAAATTCTTTTCAAATGAAAGAAATTTTATGGTTTATAAACGGCTTTGAGTTGCAAAAGCTTCGGACATAAAAAATAAATAAATAAATACTGTCCATAAATTTATGTCAACCTGATAAATCACAGATTCAATTTTCTCCTTCCAGGCCAGAGCCTCCTGAATGTTGAATGCAGCCATCTGAGATAAGAAGATTGAAAAAATAAGCCAGTGACATGAAAGTGCTTCCAAGAAATCGCAAGCAAAATGCATCAGAATAACTTAGCAAGCATGATAGCCAATAAATAATGTGAAAAGCAAATAATATATGGACATTAAAATATTCGATCCACCGAGTAAAAAGGAAAGAGCAGCACAAAACGTTTCAATATATATTTATTGATAGCTACATGACCTATATCAGTCATTTTGGGGCAACAATGAAGCTTATCGTGCATCATCACCAGCAAATAATCCACCTTTGCAGGCCATTTGGGGGAAGAATTCATTACAAGTCAAACCACTCTTGTAGTGAAAATATGTTAGTATCTTTGAGTCCAAATTTATGCTTTTTAAACAGCTCATGCACGTCCAAATTTCCACTATGAAAGTTCTTGCATATTCATGAAGCCAATACATTTCAGTTCTGGTTGTTCTTGGCTAAAAGGAGTCTTAAATATTTGGAAAATTTACATACATGCTTAACACTTAAAACTTCAATTTTTGCGTATATGGCACCTTATCTAATGCATGAAAAGGCGTATTTCATTTTTAAAAAGTTAAAATAGTGATACCTTTTATGTGCAATGAAAGATTTGAGTGGTTCAAATGTAAAAAGTAAGGTTTAAGTGTTAGATATGTAAAAAAGTAGGAATTGGGTGTTATGTATGTAAACGCACCTAAATATTTAGGGCTTGAAGTTCAAGATTGTTGACGCATATCAGTATTGGCATTTTGGCAAGGAGTAAACTTCAAGGCTAAATCAAAATCGCATAACAACAGATTTTTGTAGCATCAAAATACACGAGAATTTCCTAAGGATTTCCTGGACATAAGATTGATGTATTACAAGCTGAAAACGTTCAATAATCATGAGAATATGGATTAACTTATAACACCTTCAATTAAACAAGCCTTCATGAAAGATAAGGTAGAATAAACACCAAATATTGGGTCGGGAAACCAAATGCAACTTTTAGGAATACTTTAAGCTAAACAAACTCGAAGCTACTGCAGCTCTTAAAACTACTTAATAATATAGAAAGTCTACAAAATTGCATCAATAATTATGTCATTCACTTTACACAGCATACTCATCATAAAGAGAGTGTAGTTGGGACAAACAGCCCATTAAAAGAAAAGCAAGATACTAGTGCAGGTCAAAATATGATGCAGAAAAAAATCATGGGTTTCCAAAATTAAGCCTAATAAAGTACTTACAGTAATAAAAAAATGACAAATACAACCTACCAAAAGAAGAAAATTTAAAAGCAACTATGCAAATTCTTAAAATAGTAGATACACACCATGATTCGATGGTATTTGTCCTTTTTGTTGTACACACACAGTACATAAACCATCTGTCAAGAAAAAATGTAAGCATGAGTAGTTAGCGTACCTACATCACGTAAAACCATTATGTGCATGCAAAATTAATGTCATTGATTGAAGTATAAATAGCTGGAGACCTAGCGCGCACGCTAAAAATAAAGGAAAATTTACATACATGCCACACAATAATTATGTATCACATCAAATATTCAAACTTTCATATCTACATTTATAACATTGAGATGTCATAAACCTAGGCATAAAAATGTGTATTTCATTTTTAATTTTTAAAAAGTAACAGTGATATTTTTTATGCGATATTAAGGATTTGAGAGTTATGCATGCAAATATGAAATTTTACGTGTCAGATATATAAATACACAATAAGTGTGTGGTATGTATCTAAATATCCCTAAAAATAACAATTAAAAGTAAAACGTATGAACTTTACAGTAAAAAGTAAAATAATTTATTTAAAGGAAATATCCATATTGTATGCCATAGACAAGATTGGATTGTTACCACCAAAATTATATTTTCATTGGATTCAACCAAAAGAAGTAAAGGCAGAAAAAAATACATAGTTGCTATACCCACAGATTTTTGATAAAAAAACAAACTCATTTTAATCATGTATACTTTCATCAGGTCTAAATTGAGCAAGATACATTGTTTCTATTAAGCAACATAGCTTTTAAGAAATTTTGTTGATGAAAAATAGTAGCTAACTGCATTTGGTGAAAATTCACATCAATAAAAATGTCAATGATACGATGATAATGATTTCGGTATAAAATCTCTTCTCAAATCCACTCATCAACTCCGTACCTTTAATATGGCATACTGTAAGGTCCTACAAAATGTGCTCTCAATGTTAGTTTTGTAAAGTTTCTTTTAAAAGATGAGAAATTGCTAACCAGAAATTAAGAAAGATTTACATGCATAACAGTCAAATCTTATGTATTTACATATCTAACACCAAAACTTCAGTTTTTACATATATACCACCTTACCTATGCATGAAAAGGTATTTTCACTTTTTAAAAGTTAAAATAGTGGAATTTTTTAAGTGATGTGAAAGATTTGGCTGGTATAAATGTAAAAAAATTAAAGTTCCGGTGCATAAGATTGGGTGGAATGTATGTCCCACAAATATATTACATGTTAGATCATACAGGTTATTGATAAATAGATTGACAGCAACAGAGCAACTGACGACAATAAATGCAGCAGATACAAATTTTAAAACTCTGAAAAAAATAGGCTGCCTTCATTTGTCACTTCATGTGCATGTCAATTTATTTATTCTACTAAAATAAAAATGCTTCCTTCAGTAGACGCTAACACAGCCAAAAAAAGGATAAAATGGCTTCATATAGTTTC
Organism: Phalaenopsis aphrodite; assembly: GCA_003013225.1. Taxonomy (NCBI): domain Eukaryota; kingdom Viridiplantae; phylum Streptophyta; class Magnoliopsida; order Asparagales; family Orchidaceae; genus Phalaenopsis; species Phalaenopsis aphrodite. The sequence continues at coordinate 1,895,000 of NEWO01000071.1, forward strand.
ATCATACCTCTTAATAACATAAACATAACTTTGCAAACATTTGCTCTTTTTCCAGTAATTTTGTCACATAATTTTCATTCTTTTTCCAGTAACCAAATTCATATAATATTATAAAGATGTGATACTCTTAAAATGATAGAATTAAAATTACAAAAATCAAGTAGCAATAGTAAGAATACATAGGTTAAATTTTCGATTGCAGTGGCATCACTTTGACAATGATTGAGCAATCCTCGTTATGAATCATTTGCAAAAGCTAGATTTAACAGCATGTTAGGATTGCCTAAGGCATTAGCTAAAAAGTGTGCAATTACAGCATCAACACTAAGATGAATATATACACATACTAACACAATAACTGCTAGATGAAGAAAAATTGTCCAAATCTTACATGGCCATTGTGAATCTTAAGACCTCTATCCTCCACTCTGCAACTCCCATCTATGAAAAGACTTTTAACAGGAACCTGTACATGTCAGATATCAGAACCCTAATAAATTGTTTATGAATATGATATGAACATTAATAGAATTAAATTCAATAGGAACCCAGGCATAACTCTGATTATCAACAACTTCAAATGAGATTGCAGCTCCAACAATCCCGCTCTCCAAGCCCCCAGTCAGGAGCACAAATACAGAAAAGCTATACAATTTTACTTGATAGGAAATTAAAACATACCATGTTACCCTGGGGCTTCCTCTTGTAATAAGCAAGAACCCTAGTCTCGAGTACGAAGTACCGCATGTGGATGTACGAACGGCCGATCTTCCTCCGACCATAGCGCACCATCCATCCCTCATATACCACCTTCGACATTCTTCTTCTAACTCCCCCGATTCACAACTGCTCCAACCAAAAGCTTCTCCTCTCCTCTATCTCACAATCTCGACTGATCGAAGGGCCAGTGGACAAAAGCGAATCAACAGAAGCGTTAAAAACTTCACCCGGTCTCCGATCGTCACAAGCCACGGCCGTCCGATGAGGTATCAATCAAACAAACACCGTCGCACAGAGTACGACGAAAGGTTTGAGCGACCAGCAAAAAGAAAGCGAATACAAAGACTGCCAGAGTAAGCGCAGCTCCTTCAAGCTTTCTTCTCCACTTCTCTCACCTCGCTGGCGTTGACTGAACAGGACTGGCGGAGAGAAGAGGGATGCTGCTTGTCTTCCCCGTCAAGCGTCAGCAGGTAATACCGGGTAGGACGATTGCCGGATCTGCCCGTCGTGGTTTGTTCGGGCTTCGGAAGGACTGCGTGGCTACAATTCACCATCGTGCCATTTTCGGGCTCATTCCGGTCTCGATACGAATCAACGGTTTTGATATGCGCGCAGGGCGGGAGTGTTGATACGGACGAGAGCGCGCTTGACACGGAGGTTTGCGGGTGGCAGGGTGGTATCAATGGCGAATATAGGTTTCTATTTGAGCTGCGGGGGTGGTTGAAGTAGTTGGCTTTTATCAAAATTAAAAATAATGAAATTTCTGTATGTATATCATAAAATTATTATATATTTATGTATGTAATATCTAAAATTTAATGTTATATTTATAATATTTTGGTATTAAAAATATAAACATCAAGGATATATTTTTAAAAAAAAAAGTTAATCATTTTAGAAATTTTTATATTGTATAAAGAAACTGTTTGAGTGTTTACCCATTTTTTTTTCAATTTAATGGTATCTGGCCCTTAACATATCCCTTATAAGACTTGGTCCCCTTCTTAGTGCCCCCAAGTGGTTAGTTTGAAGGATTTTTTCGTTAACGCCTTGTTCACTAACTCGGAAATCGAAACTGAGTTTTCTGAGTGTCATTTAACCCCTAAAAAAAGATTAGAGAACTTTGTATCATAAAACGAGATAAGTTGTAAAGTAACACTCCCTTTATTTGCTTAATGACGTGTCAATCACTCAAAATTGATTTGAGCTTTGTGCATGTACAGTCAATCTGCTTGTTTCGACCATTAGGAGTCGATCATTTGTTTTGTTGTACTCGTCTCCTAGTCATAACCTCTAGGAAAACAACGGAAATGGCATTTCTGTCTCAAGATATGTTGTAGCATGAACACTTTAACGCACTCTCTGTTATGAATGTCTCTGAGATGCATTTCTCCTTCTTGGTGTCGCTTCTTTTCTTTTTTGGTAGCATGCTCCATGCTCACCGCACATTTTAGGATGTTGAATCCAAATATGTCCTTTGAGGCATACCGAAAAATCAAAGCGGTAGAGACATTGAGGGAGAAAAAGAAAGAGATTGTAAAGGAAAAAAAAATAACACATTGACTTACCACATAAGGGCGAATTGAAGTATCTTCGGGCACTTTGACCCCTATTATATATCAAAAATAAAAGCTACATTGAGAAGGGGAGAGAGTTCTCCCTACACGAGAAAAGTCAATAGATAATAGCCTCCTTTTACATGTTATGGGTTCTTTATTTAAAAGAGAAAGAGTGACCAAGTCTAAAATTACATGTTTGTCCCTCCTTTAATGGAAGAGCTACAGCTTATGATTATATTTTTATTAATGTCCCATCATATTAGGAGTGTTACAGGTCTTTATGATGTAGTTTCATAGTTCCCACTTTAAGAAAAGTTATAGGTCTTTATAGTGATTTTCTAGTTCCATAACTGATTTTGGCAACTTTTTGTGATATATCTTTTTATCAAGATTGTTAGAATGCTTCAAGATTCGTGCAATAAAATTCTATTTAATTAACTCTAAATTCAAATTATAATTATATACAATTAAACCTAAATATAAAACTCAATTAAACATAATCCTACCTTGAACTAGATTAAATTGCATTTAAAGCTAAACAAATTTTAAACCTAAACCTAACTTAATCCTAATTAAACTAAGCCTACCTTAATATTGAAATTAAGTATGATCCAATCCTAAATTAATGTAAGCCTATAACTAAGCTAAAATACAACTTGACTTAGTTTAAGTCAAACCAAAGGCACAATTTATAATCGGTTTTTAACTTAAACTAGTCATATTTGAAACTTAAATCTAATATAACTCAATATGAATTCAAAATAAATATAATCCACTAAAACATATCCTAATTCAAAATAATAATAATTAAGCTTAAATTAGACATAAATCCAATTAATTTGAGTAAAGCATGACATTGAACATAATGAACATGACTAAAGCTAAATGAAATTCAAACCTTAATCTAAAGCTAATTAAACTTGAAGTTGAATTCAAAAGCCAAGTTAAATCTAAAACTAAGTTTAATTCAAACCTAATCAAACTTATTAACTTAACTTAATTCAATTTAATTAAGCATAATTGAATCAAACTAAACCCAATCATATTTAAAACTAAAATCATTTATGAGTCTAACTTAAAATTGTACCCAAACACAAACTAAGACTTATCAAATTAGCCTTAGCTCAAGCTAAGATTAAACTCAACTTATTTGAATCTTATTGGGATAAAATCTCTCTCAAGCACAATTTTTGTGTCTAAGCCATGGCTAAGTCAACTAGAGGTTCTCTTCCACCTGATTCAATCATCGATTTAATCTACCTGCACTCGGTTCAACCTAATTGGACAACACAAGAGCACCTAGTGCACCAATGGTTAAATTGGGCATCCATTAGAGGGTTAGCATTTCACCTTGATCGAGGCATCTCATCTAGGTAACTTAGCCTATCCCCTGTTATTTGGGTGCCCTTGACTAGTCATGAATCAAAGCCACATATGGGATCAACCAACTAGATTTGACCAAATGTCAAAATTGGCATCTACAACTCGATTATAAAATTATTTAGGCACCGCCCAACTTAGTTAAAATTGACCAAAGGCTAACATGCCCCTTGACCGTAATTAACTGAAAGCACCATAACTTGAGTCAAAGGTTATTGGTAGTAGTCATCCCTTTGAGCCTTTTGAGCCTTCAACCACTCAGGGATAGAGGTGATTTGATCTTAGCCATCTCATAAAGCTATCTAAATGATAAAACAACCTTTGCTCATCTTTATTCCTCAAATGGTGGCCAGAAGAGATGCCAGTTTGGATTGTGTCATAGGCATCGAGAAAGAAAAAAATGGGTTCATTCCTCACCATCCTCAACCTTTTAAGGACCCTCACAAAGGGATTCTCTTCTCTCCTCGAGCATCATGTGCCCTCTCCACACCAACTTTGGCCATTATTATAGGATTTTAGTCAACTCATCGATCCAGTCCACCTCAGCCAATGGTGCTTGAAGACAAATTGTTCACGAGGACATCCTAGACGATTCAATCACAAAAATCAACTCAATTGAAGACCTTGTGAAATAATTTCCTAAAATTATCTCCTATCTTTCTTAGTTTGGAACTTTGAGAAGGCAATTTGGATTAAGGATCCTTAAGCTAAAATACTTGGCTAGGATCCCTGTTTATTTTGGAAACCCACCGCCTTTCTCTATATCACGTAGATCAAAGGGGTTTTATGTGAATGACTATCATGTCTTGACTGGAGAAAAGAGATAGAATCAAGGTTATCCATTCCCTCTATTTGGAATAGACGATGCTAATTTGGCCATTCATCGAAAATGGTATGCCTACAAGACCCACCAAGTGTCACTGTAGAAAATTCAACAATTATTGACAAAAAAAATCCAATTAATAAAATATTTTTTTCGATGATAAAATTATTATAAAATGGATGGATTTTGAACAGCTAGAATATCCCAAGTTAGAAATACATATTGATGAAAAAACATTCACGATAAATGAATTCTAATGAAAATTTAGTTCAATATCAGCTAAAATTTTTCTGACTAAATAATATAATGATAGTACACCGACAATAAATGAGTATAGTAGTTGTACATGATGAAATATATTGACAAACTTTCGACAAACCTATCACCGATAATCAACCATTTGAATTTATTGTTGAAATATCAGCCTCTTATAAATTTGAATATTCATTTTGTTAGTTCATCAATACCACCAGCAATATCTACTAGGAATATGTTCCAAAAAATTATATATATATATATATGTTCAACTTTTGATAAAATTAATTTATTTATATTATAAGTTTTCTCCCCTAAAAATTAAGGTTAGTTATGCCCTTTGACCTGACCACTATAACTACCAACTATTGGTGAGCTCTAACTCAAAATATCCTTTTGAAGTATATACTCATCCTATAAAAGATTGTAAAGGGTAATTAACATCAAAATAAAATATATAAATCAATTGAAAAAAAAATTAAAATAAATATTTATTTCAATTGCAAAGACTCTTTAAGATCTAGGGTTGACCCACCATTAGACTGTCTTATGATGATCTGTAGAGTATGTGTATTTTAACAAAAACAAGTGTTTTTTAACATATAAAAAGTTAGTAAATAATAAATATACATTTAAATTCAATATACAAAGTAAAATTTATTATCCTTCTATTGTACTTGGTATGGGAGACTGAGCTTTTAATGTATAGGGAGACACCATGCCCCAGCAAACTGAAACCAATTTCTACTATGCCTGCTACTTATTCTTAACATAGTTAGGAGAGGCCCATATATTGCATAACCAGGTTAGGCGTCCATCCCAGTCTATAAGGATCTTTGCCCCTTCTTTCGCAAGCAGGTGGCGCCTTTAATTTTAAAGTGGGGTATGATCTTTTGATGGTGCTCATGCAGAATTGATAGAACTTATTCTGCACTGTAAATATCAGATTGTTTCTGATATTATAAAAATATACCTTAAGATTACTATAATTTAATATTATTTAGGGTTTATCTCAAACTCTAAAAACCACATATTTCAAACCTCAATTGGGATCTACTTATTGAATGGTAGGGAGCTACTTATTGAATAGTAGGGAGCATCATACTTGCTCTTGATGAAGTCTGTAATCCTGTGAATGGCCAAACTTGAAAGCATCTCATTCCAGCTTGATGTATGAGCGTCAGAAGCTGTCCAACATAATAAACTTGATAAGAGCAGAGTTATGCTTGGAATGAGGGTGGTGGTGTACCTGGCTGGGAGGTGTTGGGGTGTGGAACAATCTGCGACACAAGTGGTGGAGCAATGGGTTGGACAAGCACGGTTGTGGATGCCACAATGATAACTGTCACAATCGTGCTTATTTGGTTGGGAATTCTAACCTACTTAATTTTTAGAGTCGAGTTTGAGTTGACCTGCCAACACGAAATTGACCCAAAGCTGACATCATGCTATCTCAAAATCAATCAACCAACACAAAATTTACCCAATATTGACCAATAATCGATCTGAATAGCTGCCATGCCTCTTGTTAAAAGGTACATATTGTTTAAGTTCGAGTTAACAAGTCGAAGACAAATCAGATTCGAGTCGAATTAATTTCGGTTCAAACCCGAACTTGACACATGAACCCGATTTGACACCCCTAACAAACACTATAACTATTCGTCTTCCTTATTTCAGATCAGAAGCTTATGTGAAATTCCTTATTCACATCAAATAATGACCATATATTCAATTAGCCATTAGGGTTCCTTTGGGTATTACCATTAACAAAAAAAAACTCTTCCTCCCACACTTACTCATCAACCTAACAATCGGCCCAGGCCCACCAAACGAAGCCCACATCCACACACCCCCGGCCCACCACTCGCGCAACACCAACGGCAACGCATCCATCCCCACTCCCCTGCAACCCAACCATCACCCATACGCTCCGCTACATCCCGAGTCCCCGACACCCTCATCCCGCCTCCCTGCTCCCCATCACGTGCGCTCGCTGTCAGCCCAACCAGAAACAAGCTGCCTCCGCCCCCACCATCATCCAACCCTCATGCAATCTCAAAACCCTCACCCAGCCGTGTCGGCGAAGCACCATGCAAATGATTGCGCCAAACAGATCGCTAAAAGAAGCAAAAGTAACAAAGCCGAGCGGAGCGAGATCGACGGAAAGCAAAAGAGGAAATTTTGATCAGAAACAGAGCGAAAGGGAGAGCATTTAATGGAGGGCTGAGGGGCTGGCATCCACTGAAAGAGGACGACAGGTGCGCGGAGTTGCCGCCTTTTGGGGTGGCGGGACTTGAAGTCCTTTGATGGCGGGTGGGGCTCCATCGATGCGGGCGCGTGCTGATGATTCTGCTTTTTTTTTGTGAGGTGTTGGTTTGCGGTGGGTTGCTTTGTGGGGGGATTGGATGGGCGACTAATTGTTTGAAAACTTGTTGGTTTTGTATAGATGAAGTAATGTGGGAGTTGATATTTCAGTCTTGGATTTTAAATACTTCCAGTGTTTGAGGAGGGCTATGCATTTCAAATTCACACCTATCTCATCATCACGCAATATTTTTCTGTGAATCACATTCGGCGCTGTGAAATTTCTGAGAATATTCTTACTGTTATAATAACTACAAAGATAGTAGAGTAACATGCGTAGCTAGTAAAATCACGTCACGACACCCCGCGCGACAGAAGAAAAAAAACGACGCAATAATACGAGGAATATTCCATCCGTGTTATTCATGTGTTATTGTGTGTTATTCATGTGTTATCGTGTCCTGAGAATATTTCTGGTGTAATAATAACATAATAACACATCAATAACACATGAATAACACGGGGGAGAATATTCCCCCGTATTATCGCGCTGTTTTTTTCTCTATCGAGAATATTCCCTGTGTTATTCAGGTGTTATTGTGTGTTATTTATGTGTTATTGTATCCTGAGAACATTCTTGGTATTATAATAACACAATAACGCATCAATAACATATGAATAACACGCAATAACACATGAATAGCACGCAATAACACATGAATAACAGGCAATAACACATGTATAACACAGGGGGAAATGTTCCCCGTGTTACTGCGTTGTTTTTTTTTTCTTATCGTGCGGGATGTCGTGACGTGATTTCATTGGCTACGCACGTTACTTCTACGTGCGTAGTACCGATGTAATATTTTTTCATGCATTTCAAATTCACACCCATCTCAACATCACACAATATTTTTCTGTGAATCGTGTTACTGCACCATTTTTTTTTTCTTGTCGTGCGGGATGTCGTGGCGTGATTTCATTGACTACGCACGTTACTTCTACGTGCGTAGTACCGATGTAATATTTTTTCATGCATTTCAAATTCACACCTATCTCATCATCAAACAATATTTTTCTGTGAATCACATTCGACGGTGTTGATCGCATCAAACAGTGTGTTAGGCAGCATGGTGTTTATGTGCATAAAAAGCATGTAAAACTATATATATATATATATATATATATATATATATATATATATATATTGTATGCTCTAATGTGATATTGCCACTCGAGATTCATGTAAACAGAAAATTAGTTGGATACTGGTGCAATGAATTAAAGATAGTTCTTTTGACATTATTGTGTGGTGAAATAGGCATTATAAAATAAAAAATTTATTATCTTAATAATGTATAATAAATCAACTCATGAGAGGCAGAGCTCTCAATGATAAACATCTTGGAATGATAAAAACCTAAAGTAGCTTTTCTTTTTGTGATGTATTTACATATATTTTAGATATAAAAGCAACTAACATTATCATCACTCACACAAGTAAATATATACAATTAAAATTTGTTGATAAATCAAATTAATTAATTATAATTAAATTGTATTGTATATGCATGGATTGTACCAGACTTACACCTGAAACTCGAATTTGTACAAGTTCTAATGGGCTTGTATAATCAATGATCATACTATATAATTAGATTTGAAAACAGATATAATCAATGTAATTTTGAAAAGAGCAAAAGATATGATAAGTAATGAAAATACTTTTACTTTGTAAGTTAGAAACCATCCCCTAACTGCGATGTTGTGCCCCGTTTACCTCTCCCTCTAGGTTAAGAGGTCTCGCGTTTTTACCTTCATGGACACTCTTTTGTCGCCCCTCCCCCTTCAGTGTCTGGAGTTCCATTCTCAGGCATCTACCTAAAGTTAACTAAAAATGTCTTCTTTCTTCTCACATATTGAACACCATTACTTAAACATTTCTTTTATACCTTGGGTAGAAAATAATATAATCTTCTGAGGATGAAACATATGAAGGCTCCAAGTAATGAAACTTGTCTCTCGTTGGCTATGCTCTCAGCAATATGGCGTTCTACAATGACTCCTTTCAAGCTTTTCATAAAATTCAAAAACTCCGAGATAGTTTTAATCTTATATCTTTTGTTGAAGATTTTTTTTTTAGGTTTTCTATAGAGGATTTTGAGATGGTTATTGAAGGGAGTCTAACTTTTTTTACTGGTAAGCCTTTTGTTTTCAAATAGTGGACTACTACTTTTAAGCTGGTAAATGAGGATTAAAAATAAATACCTATATGGGTTAAGTTCTCTAACTAGTCTAAAATTGGCATCTATAAAATAACATGTAAAATCAATATTTCCTTTACTATTACCCTTTACAAGAGAAGGTACTTAGGGTAATTTTTTTGCTAGGGTTAGCATTCAAATTTTTCTTAAATTAGTTATTCCTAATGTTACCATCTCTGTAAGAGATAATGATATGCAACAAAATATTTTTTATGAACGAAAGCCTTTATCTTTCAAAGTTCATGACACCTTCGCCCATGACCCCTATGCTTGTCAGATATATCCTTACTACAAACCTCCTTCAATGTCGCCCCTCAACAAAGATAGAAGCCACTCTCATCTAGCTTCATAATACTCTTTCTCTCCTTTTCAATCTATGCATTATGTCCCTAAAATAAAAATTTTGGCTCCTTCTTCTGCTTACACCCCCTCATAAATAATTATCCAATCAAAACTAATAATGATGCTTCTACTTCTAATGGTAATCATATTTCCCCTCTACATACTTTAGTCGATGTGTTCTTCTCTTCTCTTCTTCTTCTAATGGTAATCACTCATCTTGAAGACATGGTTGATAAAATTGTAAGGCTCTCAGAAAACTCGCATGAAAAAAAATATATATAAGACAAAAAGACACTTAGAATATAATGACATTTTTTGAAACAATAATCTTTAAGATTTATGAATATGAATAAAAAGACATGAACATTTAAATAAAATATGTATAAAATATCATAATTTTTTTTCTGAAATATAAACAATATGTTTCTAAATTATTATAATACTTAAAGTGTATACAATTTATATAAAACTTTAATGAATACACAACCTTGGCCAAAATCTATATTGTTTTTTGGGTGAGCTAATAACCATTGCTATTATGCTTCTAAAGATTGCAACCTTATTAATAAAAGAAGCTAAAATGCTAATAAAAATTGTTAAATGCCCATTATCATCAAAATAATAGTAACAAAGATCATTATTTTAATGAAGCTATGAACTAAACTATCATAATTTATATTTATTATATATATATATATATATATATATATATATATATATATATATATATATATATAGAGAGAGAGAGAGAGAGAGAGAGAGAGAGAGAGAGAGAGAGAGAGAGAGAGAGAGAGAGAGAGAGTGTGTTATTAAGAAAAAAAATCCATTTTTTTTTTATATAAAAAACATTTTAAACAATAATTCCTACAACCACTTCTAAATCAAACATAAATAATAAGTAAAATCCTAAACTTTTAAAATCATAAAATGAATTAAAAAAAAAACACGAGAACACAATAAATAATACTTCAACGCACACCATGCTGCGATGTGATCGAACAGAACCCGAAGTCAAACCATCACACCCTCACACCCACCAATCCATCAATATTTTATTTCTGCCTTCGCCGCCGGCGACAGCCTTAACGGTCTTCAAGCGTCACACATCCAGCTGTCTAGGCTTCCTCGCCGCCGACATCCACGTGTAACGACCTCCCTCCCCTATTTACATACCCCGCTGTCCTATCGCCCTCAGCTGCTCCCTCTCAGAGCGCCGTCCGTTTAAAACGTGAGTGTTTTCCGTCGCCGCCGTAACTCCGTAACGTCGCCGCATGTACGGAATGACCAACGGACGGCTCCGCGGCCGTCTGCGCGGCTCGATCTTCGCCGTGTGATGGAGCGCAGAGCCCAATGCGATTCAGAGGAACGAAATAGTTATATAATATCTTTGAGATTATCTCTTTGATTAAATTATCATTAAATTTTGCTGTTTGCTTACAAAGATACTGTCTCTTTTCCCGATAAGAGCTGAGGAACCCGAAGCCATCTTGCTCAGATGGAGACAAACGACAGAGAGCGACAGCACTTTTTCTTCTAATTTAATCCTTATTTTCGAATCACGATGAGCAGCAGAAGCTCCCCAGCCGCAAGCGCGGGACCTGCTTCTCCTTAATCTTTATTTGTCAAAATTTTGTTTAAAAGTAATGATTTTTGTTGAAGGTTTGATGATCAAGTTCTTAAAGGTACAATCTTTAGATTAATTAGTACGTGTTTGATTATAGATTAAAAGCAGAGGTTTTTTTAGCAAGTTTTCTGAATGATGACTGTGGGGATATTTATCCTCTCAGGTCTCGCCCAACCCTAGAGCAACTCAGCTAAATATCAGAAGAAGAAAAAATTGCCCGAAATAAATCTTGAACCCATCTTCTTCTTCTTCTCTCTCTATTCAAAATTAGCTATAAATGCTAGCAATAGCAACACTCAAAGCCATCGCTCTCTTATTTGGTTTCTACTCTCTCTTGCTCTTTAATTTTCTCTCTCTGCTGTGGTGCATTTGTTGCAAGCTGAGACCTTTCTGCTATCCTAAAATGGCGAAGCCTTGCAGCTCCATCTTACCTGCAGGTAGGCGGACCGCCATTCGGGATTTTATTTTCTGCGGAGTAGGCTATGTCTGAGCTCGGAGAAAGCAGGGAGCTTTCCTTCTGCAGCCTTTCCTCTTCCTCCCTGTTTTTCTGAGTTTCTCTGAAACCTACTCTTTTTTTAGCCTTTTTGTTGGTAGACTTGCTAGGTTAGGTAGGAGAAGGGTGGGTGAGGGGACAAATGAACAGTACGGCGGCAGCGGTGGGGTTAGGATGCAGACCACCGTTCACGGCGTCGCAGTGGGAGGAGCTCGAGCACCAAGCTCTCATTTTTAAGTACCTCATAGCAGGTATTCCCGTCCCACCCGAGCTGCTTCTGCCGATTCGAAGGAGTTTTGAGACCATGGCCACCCGCTTTTATCAACATCCAGCTCGTAAGCACGTTTCACTCATCTTTTCCCCTTCCACTTCTCTGCCCTCTATCTGCCTAAGGATGTTGTAAAATTTCATCTTTTTTTTCGTTCATCGTAGTAAAGATTGGGATTTAAGTTTATTTTAATGGATCTCTCTGTGCTCTCCAGAGTTTTTTTATTCTTAGTCTTTACTGCTTGTTTTCTTAATGCTCCAAGTTTCTTTATCATCATTACCGTTTATATTAGTCTGCCTCATTTTCATGAATTTACGACTTTGTTGCCTGCGCTCACATCAGTTGTCTTTTTTTTTTTCTTTTTTTTTTCGAATAAAGTTCTCATTTTTAACGGCTAGCATTGACAGATCTGAAACTTCTTCCTGGTGGTTCATCGTTTTCCATTGATCTGATATGATATTTTAACTTTTTTTTTGTTCTCCGTTCTTCTAAGTGGGTTACTGCTCCTACTACGGCAAGAAACTCGACCCAGAACCAGGCCGTTGCCGGAGAACAGACGGCAAAAAATGGCGGTGCTCTAAAGACGCCTACCCTGACTCCAAATACTGTGAGCGGCACATGCACCGCGGCCGCAATCGTTCAAGAAAGCATGTGGAAACGCCGCCAGCCCTCTCCCAGTCTCAGTCCTCCTGCTCCACCGTGACCTCTCTTGCTCCCACCTCTCTGGGGAGTTCCGCCACCGGAACTGGGGGCGGCGCCGCCGTTTCAGTCGCCGGAGGAAGTTGCAGCAGTGGGAGCTTTCACAACCTTCCTCCTCACTCCATTTCTTCAATTTATCATCATCAAAGCACTGGACTTGGCGCTGTGGCTTCCTCCCATCTTAGCATTGATCCAGCTTCATATGGAAACTTTGCGACCAAAGATTTCAGGTAATGATTCTGAATCATTATTTCGAGAAAAGATTATAGCTTTTAGAGTTGTGTTGCTGATCTTGAAGCTCGGGCTTATAGGATCCATTTTTAGCGTGAGATATAGCTTTTATTTTTGCAACCCCACTCTGTGGGGATGAGCTACAAAGCGCTCTGAATTATTCCTAGAAAATTTATGCTCTGCTGAGAGCAGAGATCAAGACAGCTTTAGCAATTTTTATAATTTTTTTTAAAAAATAATACATTAATGTGGAAGGTAAGTTCTTAAATAAACTAGGATTCTTGATCTGTTTTGCAAAATCGAAGTATTCTTGTACTAAAATATCATAAATCTACCTGGAAGAGCAGCAGAGTAAGCTTATTTAATCAGTGTTTGTGATTAATTTGGAATTGATTATTAATCTGACACACCTGTGGAGTTTAGCAAGTGCAGAAGAATCTTTCTGCTCCTTTGTTTCTTTAGGACAAGTCTACTACTTTCTCAAAGTTCAATATTTGTTTAATCTACTGCACCAGTAGAAAACTATGTACAACTATATAAATAACCAAGCTGCTATCTTTGTTAAAACCAATAAATTAAGTTTCAGATGCTTCTATTGATTGCTTTTACTTGCCATGATTATCATTCATCATGTTTTAAGTGCGGAATAGCAGAAAAGCTGCCTTCTTTCACTTAAAATTGAAATTTGAGATGAGATGTAGTAATTAGCGATTGTTATTCTATGAAGCATTAATAATGTTTTTCAGTACAGTAAGCTTAGATCATTGAATATCTGAAGCTGCTAAGCTTGGTCTGACTGCAGTTGGTAAATGAGTGGGGAATCATTGAAATTTGATTTTTATTTCACAATTTAATTGATTGAATGAAATAATGATTTACAATGTTTTTACTATATCTATAAGGAATGAAATGAGCACTATTTTTTTTATATTAATCTAGTCATTTATTCTGGTCTGTTTGCGTTGTAACTATAGCTCTTTTTGGGGCATTTACATACAATATAATTCTTATGTATTTACATATCTAACACATTAACATTTCATATTTACGTGTATAGCGTCTAAATTTTTAATATTACATGAAAAATGCCACTACTATTCACTTTTTGAAAGTAAAAAAAAAACTTTTTTTTTCATGCATATGTTTATGACTCTAAAGTGTCATAAATGTAAACATGAAACTTTAGGTGTTCGATATGTAAATACATACAAATTGTGTCATGCGAACGCAAATTTCCCTCTTTTTATTTGATACTTGTCTTCATTTAGAAGATATCTTTCTTTTGAACATGTCTGCCTTTTTGTTACATAGTTAGCTTTTAGGCTTGAAGGACTCTCTCTCTTTATTTTTTCTTTGGAATATTTACATAAGAACCACTAAATTCTTACGTATTTACATATCTAACACCTAAATTTCAATTTTTACACATTCCACCTTTACCTTGGGTGTTATATTAGACTTGGGTGGTACAATTGCAAAAAAAAAGGGTGTTATATTAGATAAATTCATAAGAATTTGGTGCTATGTATGTAAATGCCCATTTATTTTTTTATTTCCTGGTTTATAATCTCTAGTTTAAATTAGTTTTCTTTTTCTTTTTTCCTTTCAATTTATGACAACTCAACCTATTCCGATTATGGTAGTTATTGGAATGAAATTTATTATAAAGTAACCCCTGTTTTTGTTTGTCTTCATGTAGTTTAAGAAATTTAGTGGGAATGAAATTTGTAGAATTTGTGGTTTTATAATGTTAAATTTCCATTTTATAACACCCTATTAAGCACACCCAAATTTTCAGTTTGCAGATTTTCATATCTAATTTTTATTTTCTTCACCGCGTTGTTCTCATTTGAAGGAGTAAAGTGTCAACATAGTCGCCGAGTATTTAAATGGGGTCGTTTTAGTCACAGAGTTTATAGAAATATCAAAACAGTCTTAGAGTTTATAGAGGGACAATTATAGCTCAATTTAGAAATAGTTGAGATTATTTTAACATTTCTATAAACTCTAGGACGAGAACGGCCTGATGGAACTATTTTTTGCACTTTGCTCTATTTGAAGTCTTTGTTGAGTTCACAATCATGATTAGATATATGATTTATATTTCCCATTTCCCATAGCTACAACTATAATTTTGCTGTTTGTTCATTAGTTTGGAGTTTGAATGTTGCTTGGGAAAGTTGCTCTTATAATACACATCACTTTGAAGCTTTAAAATTATGCATGAAAAGTTGTATTAGCTTTTACAAAGCAATTAGAGTGTTGTTTTTGATGTTCTATTAAATATTTGAGTGTTATGTGAGAACTACCTAGTTTTTCATCGTCTAATCATGCTGTGCAGGTATGTTCATGGATCAAAAACCAGCCTTGAGGAACGCGGCCTCTATTCTGATGCTCCTGCAAGCGCGAGACTGCTCAGCATGGACTCCTCTTTCGACTCTTCATGGCGCCTGTTGCCATCTCCGGCCACCGCATCTCCATCTTCAAAAGATAAAGATGGCTCATTTCTCCATGGCAACTACTCCCAATTTCAGCCTCTGCAACAACTCGGCCAAGTGACCATCAGCTCCTTCCCAAAACCCAATCATCACCAGCACCAACATTCCTTCTTCGGCTCCGATTATGGATCCGCAGAGTCTCCGATCAAGACCGATCAACCTTTACGACCGTTTTTCGATGAATGGCCGGGTACAAGAGACTCGTGGTCGGATTTAGAGGACGATAGGTCCAACCGCAACTCTTTCTCCACCACTCAGCTCTCCATATCCATCCCGATGTCGTCTTCTGATTTCTCTACCACGAGTTCTCGATCCCCAAATGGTGAGTTGCTGCTGCTCATCTTCATGCAATTAGAATAAGGGGCATTTACATATATGGCACACATTTTTTTTTGTGTTTGCATATCTCACACCTATGCTTTCATATTTACTTGAGGCATTTATATGCGCAACTTGGAATGCTCTTGTATTTACATTTCTCGCAAACTTTCATTTTTACGCATAGCATTCAAGTTTTTGCTATCACGTCGAAAATACTACTATTATTAGTTTTTAATTGCAAAGTTAGGGGCGTGCATTATTTGTTCTATATCAAATCGAACTGAACCGATAAAGTTTGATTGGTTCGGTTCGGTTCGGTTTCAAAAATGGATATCGGTTTTTGGTTTTTTTTTTATTACTTTAATACTTGGTTTTCAGTTCAGTTTAATTTTCATTCATTTGAACAAATCGAAAAAGTAAAATTTTATTAAATTTTTTTATTATATTTAAATTTCATATCGAATATATTAAAAAAAAAATCAAATTTTTTATTTTATGCAACATTTGATTGAAATAAATAGAGGATTCATGAAATTAAATCGATATTATGTAGGTAAGATAATATAATTCAGAATGCTTATTCTTAATCAAATTCTAATAAACAATTCATCAAAATTTAGATTTATCTAGTTTTTTTTTTCTTTCTTATTTTGGCTATAATTGGTTTGACCAACTTTAAAACCGATCTATCGAAACATATACCGATTGCTCACCAATAAGCGAAATATATACCTTTTTCACGCGTAAGTTTGAAATACCAGAGTGCTATGTATATGCTAAATATGAAAGTTTAGTTCTGAGATATGTAAACAAATAAGAATTATATGCTATGTATGCAAATTCACTTACATATATATCACTCAAATCTTTAATATCACATCAAAAATAGAGCTGCCATCGCTACTTTTTAAAAGTTAAATCCACATTTTCATGCATTGATTTAAGAGTGTTTACGTGTGTGATAATGTAAATACGAAAAAATTATGTACTACGTATATAAAGTTTTCTCAGAATCATGACAGCACGAGTTAATCTAATTCTTGGTGTTGCAGATGATTAAGAAGCCTTCTGAGTTCGAAGCTGGATTCATTTTAAATCAGTTGCAGCAGCAATTTATCATGTCCATGGCTGCTTTGTATGACTGTTACTGAGCTGTTTTTTCTTCTTGTTCTCTGTCCAGACTTAAATGTTCATCATTTCTTTCACAATTAAGCAAACTTTGTTTCCTTCTAATACTCTTATGCTTTATCTGGAGAAATACTGGTTCTTGGTCTGAGGGGACATTTTCATACATATCATCGAATTCTTGTATATTTACACATCTAACACAAACTTTGCTTTTTTCTTTTACATTTATACGATTCAAATCATTCATATCATGTTAAAAATATCATTGTTTTAACTTCTACAAGGTGAAATAGACTTTTTCATGAGGTGACATGTAAAAATGGAAGTTTAGTTATTAGATATGTAAATAAGGAAATGTATGTGGGTGTTCCATGGAAATGAAAGGCTTAGGAACAGATACTTTGTTTCCCTATCAGAGGTACAAATGCACCCATGATTTATGTTCAGCTTGTAGTTCTGTCTTGTCCTTTGATGGCCTCTGGAACCCACACATTTGATGATTGGAGCAGTTACATAAATACTACTAAATTCTTATGTATTTACAAATTGAACCCCTAAGGTTCTTTTTTTATATGCATAACACCTTACCCTTTGCATGAAAAGGTATGCTTCAAAAAAGTTAACATGGTGTTTTTGTTGTGATATGAAAGAACTGAACTCATCCTTTCAAAATCTTGTTTTATGTCATGATGTTTATTCTGTAAACTGAAAACTTTCAGTTTAATTTACATATATACCCACACAATTCTTATGTATATTTTACATATCTAACATCTAAAGACTAGAAATTGAAGACAGAGGAGTGAGGAAAAGTGATAAAGCTGTTATCTTTTGTTTTATATCATGATATTTATTCTGTGAACTGAAAACTTTCAGGGAAATTTACATACATACCCACACAATTTATGTATTTACATATCTAACATCTAAAGACTAGTAATTGAAGAGACAAGAGTGAGGAGTTACTTATGGGAAAAAATTACGCAGTGCTGTGTACATAATGAAGGTTATATGGGCGTTATATCAGTATTATATTCGCGTTATATCCTTGTAATATTCATATAATTTTCATGTAACTTGCGTGTAATCTATAAATATGTGAAAACAGAAGAGTGTAGATTGCATGTTAGGTCATATAGAGGTTATAAGGGATATAACACGAATATAATATTGATATAACACTCATATAATTTCTATTTTGTTTGTCAACAAATTTTTCCCCTGATTATGGTGGGGAAGCAAAAGTGAAAAAAATGAATTTTTTTTTTAAATTTTTCTCACAGATCATATGGGTTGGGGGGTCTCTCTGCATTTTGTTTGCTTTCTCAGGATTTGTTCTCTCTGCAGTGCTGCTCTGTGATGCGTACTTGTGGTTTCCAGAGAGGCGAGGAGATATAGTGTGGGTGGTATAGGTGGCAGGTATTGATTGGGTGCTGAGGAATTTACAGCTGCCTTTGATTTTTTTTGAATGGGGTGGGGTGAGCTGTGTGTGTACTGTGAAATTATGATTTTGTTCTTGGGATAAGAATTGGCATATATTCTGCTGTTTTCTGGGACGTTTTGGCCAAAGGTGATGTTTTTTTTATTTTTTAAGATTTACGTACATACCATGCAGCGATTTTGATGCAGCTATACAATGGAGGTCCGATTTTCGCCGTATCTCGACCATTCGCTGTATCTCGATTGTTATCCGCACGTCCGAACAGAAAAATTTGGCCATACCACGTAATTCTTCCATGTGTTTACATATCTATCATCTAATTTTTAAGTTTTTATACAGGGAGAATTATATATAGGGGTGTAGACGAACCGAACACGAACGAACAGAACTTGTGTTCGTGTTCGGTTCGTTTGAAATTTAGTTTGTTTGAAATAAGCTCGTGTTTGAAATTGTTCGTGAAGTCACTGTTCGTGTTCCTTTTTTTAACGAACGAATCGAACATGAGTCGAACACGAGCTGTTCGCGAACAACAAGCCAGTTTGACATCCCTAATATTAATATATATAAACTAATTATATAACTTATATTATATAAATATATAATATATATATCAGCATATTACTAATATAATATATTAATATATTATTATTATTATTTTACTATATATCATAATTTATTAAATTTAATTTATTGAATAACATAAATTTTTTATATATAATTATTTTAAATTATTTTATATTTCGAACAATAACGATTCGAACACGAACGAACTCATCACTGTTCGTGTTTGGTTCATTTAACTAACCGAACGAAAAAAATTTGTTCATGTTCGTCTCGTCTACTTATCGAACAAATCGAACACAAACTCATTGACGAACCGAACACGAATTGTTCGCGAACAACGAGTTTTTTTACAGCCCTAATTATATACATAGCACCTCAATACTCGTGTATTTGCTTATCTTACATTTAAAATTTTTCATTTTTATAGAGACAATGAGTGTTATTTTTCATATGATGTTTGTAGTTATGAAAATTTATGTACGAGATGATCTATATATGAAAGTTTTGGGGTATGTAGAAGGTCTCTTTTATATATTGGCCGTCTTATTTATGTAATAAAAGTTATAAAAATGATATTTTTAATGTGATAATAAGTATTTGGGCGATAAATATTAGAAAGTAAGATTTTGGTGTTAGATATGTAAATACATAAAAATTGTGTTATCTGCATGTAAATGTCTACACCTTTTTAGTAATTGAGTTATATAGGATCTTGAGGTTGGCAATCCATGCATCAACTAATAGGCTTTGTTTGTGTAGATAAAGTTTTTTTTCTTTTCATTGAAATTCATGATAAAACTTCAACCCCTATATAGTTTTCATTTTTTATCAAAATCTCAATTGTATGATTGTGGCAAAGTGTAAATACATCGATTCGATGGATCTACAATATCATCTGTGTTAGATATTGTAAATAGTGAGGCTTCATGTGTTAAGTATGTAGTTATCTCGCATATATATAATGTTGTGTGTCTATGTCATAACCATATTAATAGAGATCGAGAATTCAAGATGCTCCAACCACTCTCAATTGGCTCTCAAATTACTTGGACAATGTGGTATTATGTTTGTATTGTTGTATTTTCTATATATGAGGATTTGTGTACTTGTTTTCGGAGGAATGAAATAACTTGTGTCTCTTCTTCTATGTATCTTATCTGTCTTCGAGTGGCTTTCTTGATACTAGAGCACATTGCCTCATGACATCTCTTTCATTGAAATGAGCGCTCCATTCCCAGCTAATTGAAGTTTCTCATGGCAAACAACCAAGGCATCTTCTCTTCACCTTTTACAGTCGAGATCCACCCCACCTGGAAGGCTCAAGTTGTAAAGTTTTTTCGTGCAAATGAAATGCAACAAATCGAGTCCTCTTGTTATTGATCATGCAGATAGTGAAATACTGAATCCTGATTACACTAGGATCATCTAGGATTAGAATTTGGCTGTGGCCTTGCCTTCGGTCACCTCCTCCTCAAATCTTTCTTACATTCTTGATCTTGAGACATGTTTCTGGACAACAGTGGAATACAGGTTTCCATCCACCAATAGACGACACATGATTTGGCTCAAGAACGAGTTTGCACGACATGTCAATGGAAGATATGACCGTGACACAATAGTTATCCGAAATTAAATTCAAAGTTGATATTCTAGCCACTGCAGGTGCATCTTTAGATCCAAAAAACATAATATCATCTACTCTTAATGGGCCTCCCTCTAACTATCAAGCATTCAAGATATCAATAAGAACCAATCTTCAACCTCTAAGTCTTTGTGATCATTACATGGAGCTTTGTAGTAAGGAACTTAACTTGGCTCGAGAAGTGGATAGAGAAGTTCAACAAACTACTCACATAGCACTCATAGTTGCACGGGGTTACGACGAGTATAAGAACTTAAATCCCACCTTTAATCAAAATCAATTCAGGTGCCAACTACGCTAGCCGAAACTTCCAAAAGCCTTCCGCCATAATCTATCAAATATGCAATAATAGAGGTCATTCGACATTCAAATGCTGGAATCAACATAACAAAAACTAATAGACTCCTGCTCATTTAATTACTGATTTACATACATCATTAACAATAACTGGTACATGGATCGTAGAGCCATTAAACATCTTACAACCGATCCTAATCAAATTATAAGCATTCAAGAATATAAGGGTGATAATTCTATCACCATCGGAAATGGTCAGCAACTTCCCATAGCTCATACCGTCCAAGGCTTGTTGCCCACTCCCATGCCGAAGTTATTTCATTAAGATATTCATGACGTTCATAAGCTTGCCTATAACTTGATTTTGTACATAAACTTGTAACAAACGACTTTTATTCTATTACATTTAACAACTACTCTTTCAAGGATATGCATACCAATTGCATTCTACGTGAAGGACCATGTGTTCAATGAATTTACTCAATTCAATGCAATAACGATTCAACACTCACAAAGAAGTTTATATTTCTCATCACTATCCAACAAGTTTACAATCTCTGACACAGAAGTTTCGGTCGTACAAAACTTAGAAAATGTTGGTTCAACATATATCAACCGCAAACTGTTCTGATAACTATCAATTCTCACGCGCTTCTTATACTCTTTCTAAGTCATAAACTTCCAATTATTACTTCCACTACTCGTGTTGCGAATCTTTTAAAAATTACACACTGATGTTTGGGGACCTTCCCCGATTTTTTCATTTCTTCTATTCAACATTATAAATATTATGTTATTTTTGTTGATGATCATTATTAATTTTCATCAGTTTTTTAGCTTCGAAATAAAACTGAAGTTGTTGACAAATTCATACAATTTAAATTTTTTGCTGAAAGTCAGTTTAGCAAACATAAAAAATTCTTCACACTAATGGAGGAGGTGGGTATCTCAATCATCATCTCACAAACATTCTCAAATGGTGGGTGATCCGCGATGTGATGCAACATGTTAAACATGTAAGTATGCGCGTCGATCAAGTAATGTACAAGCTGAATAATCTGTGTATTGACTTTAAGAGAACGAGTTAATTCTTCCAAAAAAGTGAATTTCAAGTTTACTAATTCTATGTTTAATTTGAAGTGTTGAAGGTTTTTAAAATTTTAAAGGTTTCTTAAATCTTAATTTTGAAAAAGTCAAGTCTAGACTATATTTTTTTTATTGTGAGAATTATGCTTCGCTAACTTAAATCATGTGAGTTCTTGACATTATTCCAATGAATTTTCAATCTAAAGCTGACAGTTATGGACAAATACTTCTTACTTTATTCCTAGACATAAGAAGCGTCGAAATTCATATTACAATTAAATTTTGCTTAACCATGCAAAGTCTCACATGAATAGTCTGATCTCTTATGTGGTTGTAATCTCCTACTGGCATTATTAATATTTTTGTAAGTGATTGAGTGTTATCCTACTCTTTTTTCGGGTCTGTGTTGAACGGTCCTAGATCACAAGGGGATTTAATATTTTAAATGACTAGATTGAAAGTAAATAAAGATTAACTTCATAACACACCAAGATGAAATTAAATCCCATATAATCTTCAAGAAATCTCATGAATAGAATATGATTCATCACATATCCAACTAAAAGCAACATAAAGAAATTAGATCTTAAAAATTTTGAGAGAAAACCAATCAAGCTTCATTGAAAATTAAAGTAAAAGTGTTTATAATAAGAAAAATATACTTTGAGAGATTTATTGACTTTTTCCACTGAAACCCTCCCAGTATAATAATCTCCACTTGATTCTTCTCTCTCACACCCACTCACAATATAAAGTTACAGTCACTAATCACTCTAAGAAACAACACTCACACAATCTCACCTAAAAATTTTTGCTCTTTATCTCACAACATCAAAGCTAGCAAATAAAGCTCAGGGAGCCTTCTTTCCTTCAGTGTCAATGGATTTAAGCCTACAAACCTCTGAAACGTGTCAAAACTGTGCTAACCTCTCAAATGTCAGTTTTAGGCGCCTAGGTACCAGTCTGGAGTGCTGATTTTACAAGCTCTCATTATTAAAGTTTGGGCCCCATAGGACGTTTGTCTTTAGGCTCCCTAGAGCCAGCCTTAGGGACTATGTTTTCTGGTTTGGGTGCCTAGGTGCCAAAAATAGTGCCGACTTTACAACTCCTATGTCACTCATGAGCATGGAAGGGCTAATAGTTGGTGTGCCTAGGCGCCAGGGACACGTGTTAGGCTTTTGCATCTTATGTTCTTTTAGATGAATGAAAGGATGGGGCAGGCATCACAGATTGGCCCTAACTTTCCAACAGCTTGTTCTTCTTGAACGTAAAGGACTTTATTCAACTTAGACACTTGGACTGTACACTTGGGCGCTTAGCAAAGACTTAACATGAATTTAGTCTATGTGTTCCCCATTTCTAAGTTTCAATGTCTAAATAATAAATATATACAAATATATGCTAAAAAGTATAAATATAACAAAAAAGCTGAGAAAATATAGAAAATGCTTTATATCAAATTCCCTCAAACTTATTTATTTTTTGCTCTCTAGTAATTCAATTACTTAAGTTGGAATTTTTTGAAATTCATGATTGATCGTGGCTTAGAATTCATGATAGGTTGCATTTTGCTTGCATTATATGACTCATTATATGTTTTATTGTGAGTATTACTTTGTTCAATTCATTATTTGTTTGATGCATTTATTGCATCATGATGCCTTGGTTGCATCCCTTGTATCATAATGACCTTATTGTGTTGTGCTTCTTAAAGCTTAGTTTTTCATGCACTTGATTTACGTTTTGTGCATTTATATGCACTAGTTTTACTCTGTCCAAGTAAAACACCTATTTTCTTTCTATAAATCTAAGTTGCAAGAGTCATCACGTCAGTGGTTAGGTTTCATCTACCCCTAGATTGACCTATGGTGGTAATAATGTAACGAGCTTTGCTTGCTTGTTTATCTAGTTTAAAATATGAATTATTCTATTACTATCAGATCTTATATGATCGTTCCAAGTATAGACTTGGGTCAAAGTTCATCATTTGTTGTGATGAGTGTTAGCTCTTTCAAATGCCCAAGATGGGGCCAGTTTGGTAACCTCATAAAGATTCTACTAGAAAGCCCTCTAGGGTAAAACTTTGATTTTTATATGCGTGGCTATTGTTATGTCGTGTTTGCTAGCTATCGCATTTTTGTGATGCTTTGTGTGTTTATCGAGTTTGAGAATTGTGAATTATCATATTTATGGTGTTCTTCCTGCATGGAGTTAGTTCCAATGGGGTGAATCTTAATCTATATGTCAAATTTATACTTTTTATGCATGTGTTGCTTATCTATCCTCCCACAGGACTTGGTTCATTTTGTGTTGCATGAAATAGTCCATGCCAACCTTTATTTTACATGTATAGTCTTTCTTTTTTACTTTCTTATGTAATTTAAGAGTCCCATAGGAGAGTTTGTATTCAAAATAAGATACGAGCATGAGTTCCTGTGACGATGCATGAATGAAACTGTGGCAAAAACTAAGAGTATTTTGCTCATGTATTGCACCTTAATTCTAATTCTATTTTATTGTATAGATTTAGGATCCAATATTTTGCTTTATAAGATTAGAGCTAATCTAATGACGCTTGACCTCTTATTATTTTAGTGAACATTTATTTTATTGTTCAGTGTTGCCTCTGGTTTGTTTGGGTATGACCATGAAGTAAAATTTTTGTCATAAAATATTCATTTTAAAAGATTTACTTTAATAAGATTTAGGATCAAAACTTCCATGATTTTTAATCGTCAGTTTTATTTCTTCTATTCACTTGCATAAAATTTAATTTGAATCTAAAGTGGTCATA
>NEWO01000071.1:1928020-1939147 GCA_003013225.1 Phalaenopsis aphrodite
TGCAAGCTATAGATAGGCAGTAGGTGGCTATGGCGGTACCAATGGCAGCGGTGCGGAGAGCAACAAGAGGCGGCAGGAGAAGTAATCATTTGACAGCAGCAGGTGCAACAGTAAGTTGTAGTTGAAATAGCATGTGGTTACGATGATGCCAATGGCAGGAGGATCATGTAGCTACAACATCAGCGATGTTGTATGGTGTAGCAAGCGACATTCCGAGTGCGAGCATAAGAGGGAGAGGGATGACAGGAGCTTTGTGAGAGACAAGAAGTGTGGGCTCGAATGAAACAAACGAATACATGCAAATACTTAAATTAAAATTTATTTAGTATATCAGGCGGGCACCTCATTGAATTTGAGATAAAGCCCGCCTTGTTGTGTGCCTTATCAATTTTGAGGCGTACTCTACACGCAGATTGTGTGAGGCATACTCCTCTGCAATTGCGCAAAGGTGCGCCTCTAGTGCGCAATTTTAAACATTGCATGAATTAGATAGCTATATTGTAGATGGCTATATAAGTTTATGCATAAAAAAGCCGAGGATAGCTTTGAGTTTCTTATGAAGTAGTTAGAAGGAATTGATGAGAGAGAAAAATAGGGAGAGAATTGGAAATAAATCGAAGTTTCAATGGCAGGAGGATCATGTAGCTACAACATCATCGATGTTGTATGGTGTAGCAAGCAACATGAGTGTGAGCATAAGAGGGAGAGGGATGACAGGAGCTTTGCGAGAGACAAGAAGCGTGGGCTCGAATGAAACAAACGAATACATGCAAACACTTAAATTGAAATCTATTTAGTATATGAGGCGGGCACCTCATTGAATTTGAGATAAAGCCCGCCTTGTTGTGAGCCTTATCAATTTGAGGCGTACTCTACACATAGATCGTGTGAAGCATACTCCTCTGCGATTGCGCAAAGGTGCGCCTCTAGTGCGCAATTTTAAACATTGCATGAATTGGATAGCTATATTGTAGATGGTTATATAAGTTTATGCATAAAAAAGCCTAGGATAGCCTTGAGTTTCTTATGAAGTAGTTAGAAGGAATTGATGAGGGAGAAAAATCGGGAGAGAATTGGAAATAAATAGAAGTTACAAAAATACTCATTTTAAGTGTTCAAAATATCATTTTAACGTGCTGATGATATTTTTTTGAGGAACTTCTAAATTGGTAATATTTTAGTATTTGCTTAATTCTCTTTCATTATTACCTATATTAAATTCTTCAATTGTCTTGAAAGACTTGAGGCTTCTCTTATTTGTGGAGCATTGGTGCACTCACGTTCTTATAAGAGTTTTTTAGTGTTCTTTTATACATAATGATTATTATTTTTTGTGAGTAAATTAAATTTCCCCTTTTACATCTACATGGGCCCTTGTTTTAAAAGGCGTTTGAGGTGCTGTTGAATTGGGTTGTATAAAACACACTTTGAAACTTCAGTCTCATCATAGCTAGTGAGGCTTATACATTTTATATCTGAGTAGTAAGCTTGGTGGCTTTAGTAAAAAGTGTATATTATATTATATTATATGTTTAATATATATTATATTATATTATACTTTTATCTAATATATTGGATACAATAGTTTAAAAAAAAGCAAAAGGTAATTAATTGACTGTATTATTAATCTATTATTTTATTTAAATTATATGAGTTTAATGTTAGTTAATATAGATTGTAAGAAGAAAAAGAAAAGAAACAATTATTAAAGAATACTTGAAATATGAAAATGAGATAAAATTAGATGATAAAATTAGATGATAAAATTATTGCATATGTAATAATTATGATTCACATGTATTTAAATCTTAAATGAATGTTAATCTGGAATCTCATTTCAAAATTTTATTTTGTATCAATATTTAATATTGAAATTTATTGTTTATATGTTTATGATAATAAACTAATTCAATGTCTCTGCCTTATGTCACATTTATAAAATATTTTTAATTTTATGATTTTTAATAGGCTTATGCTTTGATCCGTCTTAAAGGACTATTTCTCACCTCTTTCAAGCACATCTCACGTCTTCATTTTGCATTTACAGAGCTTGACATGGGCTTTAGTCAAACAATATAGATTTTGTTTTTTTTTTCTAAATATTGTGGTTCTTGATCTTTTTAGCAAGTATTAGGCTTTTCATTATATTTGATCATGGGTTATATTGAATACCATAGCATTGAGTTAGAGTTATTCTTTTATTATATTAACAACTTCTATTGGAGTTGAGGGTTATAGGTAATATAATGACATGAAGTTTAACACCAAGAAGTTTGATGGCTTGAAGAATTTTGAGCTTTTAAGTTCCAAAATGTATAGTTGTGAAGTCTCTCATGAATGTTCTAAGATGCTTGAAGCCACAAGTAAAGAAGACATGATAATGATTAATGTGAAGGCCAACTCAATTTTATTTGATCTTTTTTTACTTTATTCTCTCTTAAATTGTTCTCTGTTCTGTCTTGATTGACCCGAGGATTCTTTTTCTTTTTTCTTTTTGAAGCAAGAGTGTTCTTGAGTTTGGGAAGGCTGAATGTTCTTTTATTGTATATTATGTCTGCGACTTGTTTTACTAGATTAGATCCTCTATATCATTCCCGGGGATCTAAACTTCTTCGAATCGAACAACATAAAATTTGATTTTCTTTTTGTGCTGATTAGATCCTCTATATTACTGAATTTTTTTTTTCTGGTTCATCTTATTTTTTTATGTGCTGATTCTCCCATAGCATAAAGTTTGACATTATTTTTTGAATAACTAGTATCAATGTAGGGATTTATGAGGAATTTGATAACATGAAGCCCGAGAATGTGAAGTTTTATGGGTTAAAGAGTTTTGAATTTTGGAGTTCCGTGATGTGTGGTGCTATAATAGGTACTTATGGTGTACTAAGATACTTTGAATCATATATGAAGAAGAGATGATAATGATGGATGAAAAGACTCTTAATGATTATATTAGGGCTACAAATAAGCCAATATGCTCAACAACTTACTTGTAACCCAACTAACTTAGCTTATTTATGATCATTTAATTAAATAACTAAATAAACTTAGGGGTTGTTTGGCTCTTTGAATTTATATAGTAAAACATATAGGAGTTCCCAAAATTTTGGTGTTAGGTTGAATGAAACTGGATTGTAATGTAAAATTTTGGTGAATATGAAATTCACTCTCTTGTCCAAAACTGGTGTATACCGAACTCATTAGATTTGAACGATTTTCAAATACACTACAAACTACAGCCTGTCCTTGCCGTGACCGCCACCTCTATGGACCACTACAAGAGTCATCATCACTAGTTTTTGCTGCTAGCATTGTCAAACATGTTTTATATTGATTTTATTTTTCTTTATACCAAACAAAAATGTCTAAACTATTTTATTTACTTTACCCCAAACCAAACAATTAAGTATTTCAAATACACTACATTTCAATTACAGTGTGTTTTTTCTATACTGCATTCCTTTTCAACAAACCAAACATCCATTTAAGCATTTTTCATAAATTCTTATCTAACAAATGAGGAAGCTCGAACAACTAAGCGGTTGATTTATTGATGTTCATGAAAAATATCATATGAATCATATAAATAAGCTCTTATAGAAGCCTGACCTGATTTATGCTCAATAATATACCTTTTTAAGTCCCAACGTATAGAAATCAATAATAGATTTCCTTAAGTCTATGATAATTTCATTTAAAATTTTAAATACCTCATGTTTGAATTAATTCTAATAAAAGAAATTTCATTATATTTCATGTTCATTAAGAAGATGTTTGTTAAGGCTCGTGCAATTAGCTAACACTTTGTTTGATAGTATTGCTCGCTTACAAGCTTTATAAATCTCATGTGGTTAGCCAACAAGTTAGTCGACAATTTATCTTGTTGGTAGGCTCTATAAAAGCTCATTTAGCTAACTAATAACTAACTCAATAGTATGAATAATTTAATTGGCTTAATAATACTCATCTATTTGCCCAAATAAGTTGCGGAATAACTGTTTAGTAATTATAATTTATAATAAATTTGTGCTGAGCTTAAACTAAGGTCAAATAACCATTATTTTAAATGAACTGAAAGTTTTAACTTGAACATTGTCACATATACTCCAATCAAGCTTGAGCCATGCATTAACTAATTTTAGCAAAT
Organism: Phalaenopsis aphrodite; assembly: GCA_003013225.1. Taxonomy (NCBI): domain Eukaryota; kingdom Viridiplantae; phylum Streptophyta; class Magnoliopsida; order Asparagales; family Orchidaceae; genus Phalaenopsis; species Phalaenopsis aphrodite. Next base: position 1,932,171 of record NEWO01000071.1, read on the forward strand.
GAGCTTGAGCTCAAACCATTTTTTTCTCAGTTTGGCTTGGTTCATTTGCAACGTTGATGTTCTTAGTGAAAACAATTGCAAAAGGTTTGTGGTTCAAACTTGAGTATTTGTACATGATCAAATGTTCAAATGTGTCTAGTTTTATAATAGCGAGGAATAGTGATGTGATTGTGGAGAAAGAAAATTAAGCTTTATTGATATTATGCTCTTTACTCCTCTGAATCATGTTTGGGAAACCGTGCTATGTGAATATGATATAATAAGCTAAGAGGGTGTCAATTACTAACTTATTTTAAAGAAGGTGATAGGTAAGCTCTAGCGAGATGATAATTCAACTAAAAGTTTATTGTAGGTAAGAGGGAGATTTGTGAGCAAGTTTAATATCAAGTCCCCTTCTAGTCATAACCGGAGCAAGTTGCTGTAGCAAGTTTAAGAATATTATTTCTTTTTATTACAAGAAAAAACTTCATATAAAGAGGGTCATTCATGCGTTAAAGAGGGAAGAACCTTGTGCTATTGACAACAAAGAGGAGTTAGTAGATGCAACTGTTATTGTAGATTGGTTTGGTTCTAATATTGTTGATAAATTTTTGGTTATTGAAGAGAACTAGTGCTAAGAGCAGCGGATTATATACTTAAATTGCTTAACTCACGTGTTAGTTTCTGGAGATTTTTTTTTTTACATATGAGAGCTCCGGGGAATGCATTTATTTGGGAAATGGAGTGTACATGAGCAGAGGATTTGCATTGTAAAGTTGGAGACTCATAATGTAACTTTCATAGCTGGGCATGTTCTAACTTTGAGAAAGAGTCTAAATTTTCCAAGTGCTATCATTGTTATAGGATGTCGGTTTTCTAGTTATCTAAATGCCCTTATGGTTTGTAAAAGTGCTTAGGTTTTGTGAAGAATCAAATAGAGTGGTCGATTCTCTTGATTGCACAGGGCGTTATGGAGTGGTGTTGTGTTATACTTATAATTTTAGTAAAACATCTCTGGAGAAGCAAAAGAGAGTTTGATTTTAGTTTGTGGGAAATGTTCTGGAATAAATTGATGTGCAAGTTGAAGGAGAGGCATTAGGAGTTGATTAAAGTTCCTTGTTGCAAAGTCTTTTTGTAATATAAATTTGTATTACAACTATACAAAGTGAGGAGATATATTTTTTAAGGATAAAACAAATATTAGTGGTGTTTGACTACTTTTAATGGTACCATTTCATAATGCAACATTTGTGTTGCATATATTTCTCGTAGCTATTTAACTTGGGTGATATTTAAACCTAATGAGATTTCGCGGTATCGAGCTTCATCGGCTTTATTAGCTTAGATTGCTTGACTTGGAGAGAAATACGAAGGTAATTTAGATTTCTCTATAATATTAAGTGGAGATCTATTAAATATTTTCTCAATATCATGCATGAATCTCATTGTGAGATTGTTTTCAAGCCTCTTGTGCAAAATTTTAAAAATATGGGGTTTACTCAATATTCTTGCATGAATCACTTGATGGGCAGGCAACAAATTTGTTGATGAAATTTTGAAATCAAACAAAATTTTAGAAGGATTATCTTTTAATTTAATCTTCTTTTATATTTATCTAAATTTTTAAATAAATTTTAGACATATTAAAAATGACGCGTGATACAATATGGCAGTACGGAGACGTTTGCGCTATGTTGTGTAATTCATTATTGACAAGTATGGTTGAAACTGTTTGGTGACTCAACATAAATCAGATATATCAATACTCTGTGGCGGCTAAATAAATTGACTTATTGAATCATGAGGCAATCTTGAATTTTTTTCTGGAGTTGAGAAGGAATTGATGATAGAAGGAAGAGGGGAGGGGAGGAGAAAGAAAGAAAATAAAATTAAACAAAAAGTATATTTTTGGGAGTTCAAAATAGCATCTTGTAGAATTGATGGTCCCTTTTTTAGTAACTTCTGCCGTTGATAATCTTCTGGATTGTTATTAATCACCATTCATTTATTATTTATTATTTATTATTTATTATAAATTATTTTAGGTTATTTGTCTTGGGATATTTGGTGCTTCATTTTTACTTTGTTCAGTTTGGGTATACTTGGCTTTTGAGAAGGGATCATGATTGTTATTTCTTTGTTATTAGATGGGGGTACTGCTCTTGGCTCATGATTGTTTAACAAAGAAATTTTGGTGTGTTGTTTCTTGTATTATGATTTTGTTAAACAAGAAAGAAATCATGATTGTTATTTCTTTGTTATTAGAAGGGCTCATAATACCATGATTGTTATTTCTTTGTTCAACAGAAGACATCAAAATTTCTATTAAGCACAAATTAAGACATCAATAGAAATTTTGATGTCTTCTGTTGCTATATTATGGTTCATCATTCTTTTCCTAAAAGAGTGTAGCATCAGTTCAAGTTTAAACATCTTAATTTGTGCTCTAACATTTGATTTCTTTCAAGTTGAAATTTAAGTAGATTTGAGACCAAATTTATTATTCTTATAACATGTCTTCTGAATATCTTGAAGTATTTGCTTTATAAACATAAACCAAACAAAATATGTGATAGATAGCACTTGCATCTTAATTCCCCTCATATTTTCATAAAATTAGACCACGCAATGCACAGATGATTTCTTAGAGGCTGCTTTAAAGATTTTTAATGAAGTCAACATTTCTTTCCTTAAATGGGCAGCAATCTTTCCAAAGCAGCAAATAAGAATTTTGACTTTGGATAAGGAATCTATTTGACTAATAGTAAAAAAGAGAAGTTTGCATCACAACAAACGTTTAGGGTCTGTTTGGCATCACTTTTATTTCTTGTTTTTTTTTTCCTTTTTTTACTGTTGTTTTTGAAAATATATTTGAATAGTATAATTTTTATATGTTACTTTATTTTTTTAAGAATAAATTACTTTTTTTTAAACACTCAAAAGATGTTTAGAGTGTTTTTAAAATCAACTAGCACAACCAAACATGCTTAGGTAAAAGCAAAACATAAATAAAACAAAACAAAAACAAAAAAGAGAAAACAACAAGCAAAAGTGATCTTAAACAGGGCTTTAGTTTTTGTCATGATTATTCCCTTATTATTGAAATTAATCATGTTGGATTAACAAAATTTTTTGTAAAGCATATATTATGAGGAAGAGAATGAGAGTTCATGTGATCATAGAGCTTGATGTTAGATTGATAGCATTAATTTCTTATATGAAACCTTAATCCTGAACCTGAAAACAGGCTATTAAGAGCTTGCAATAATCTACCGGCTTCATGTTTAGCCTTGTCTATTGATTGTCAAGTTTGAAGTGTTGTCAGATATGTGAGTTATTGCTGTAATGATTTATCTTATTTTTCTCAATTGTTATCAACGGTTTCCAGTTATAATCATGGTGAAGCACAACAACGTAGTGCCCAATGGTCACTTTAAAAAGCATTGGCAAAACTATGTGAGGACCTGGTTTAACCAACCCGCGCGAAAGACCAGAAGACGCATTGGTAGGCTTCTTGCTATTTACAAATATCTTGAATTAGATTTTGGCCGAGCCTTCATTAGAGTTTCCTTTTAAAGAAGATTTACATTCATACAACTCAATTCCTATGTATTTACATATCTAACATTTAAACTTCATTTTTTACATGCATTCCACCTTACCTATCCATGAAAAAGGTGTGTTTCACTTTTCAAAAGTTAAAATGGTGGTATTTTTTATGTTATATGAAAGATTTGGGTAGTATTAATGTAAAATGTAAAGTTTAGGTGTTACATGTGTATATACATAGGAAATGGGGTGGTATGCATGTAAATGCCCCTTTTTTATTATTATTTCATTATTGAAGCATTTACATACATAACACACAATCATTATGTATTCACATCTCACACCTTAACTATCATATGTACATGCATAGCACTCAATTCTTTAATATCACATCAAAAATAATACTATTACTGTTTTTTAAAAGTTAAATAGCCGCATTTTCATGCGTAGGCTTAAAGCTCCAACATACTATGCATGCAAAATATGAAAGTTTAGATGTAAGATACGTAAATACACAAGAATTGTGCACTACAGATGTAAATTTCCCCTCATTATATTTCTTCCTAAACTTATATTATTTAATTGATTTAGTTCTGGTTTGAAATTTCAGCTAGACACAAGAAGGCTGCGAAGATTTTCCCCCGCCCAACGGCTGGTCCCCTCCGCCCGGTTGTCCGGTGCCAGACTCTGAAGTACAACATGAAGCCAAGAGCAGGTAGAGGTTTTACTCTTGAGGAACTAAAGGTAATTTGGCAAATCTTATCGTCAACATTTGTTTATTTTTGCTAATAGTGATATTTATATTGCTATTTGATGTATTTTGTTATAAGCATTATGACACTATGAATTCACACTTTTTTGGTGAAATTGTTACGCCACGGCCTATGAAGCACGGACACTTCTGAATCAGAATGACCTTCATGTTTGCGTCAGACACAGTTCTAACACGTGTCAGACACGCCACAAATGATGTCATTATGTGGTCGTCTTTATAAATGTATGTTTGTGGTCTTATATAGGCTGCAGGAGTTCCGAAGAAGCTCGCCCCTACAATTGGCATTGCAGTTGATCATCGTAGGAAGAACCACTCCTTGGAAGGCCTCCAAGCCAACATCCAAAGGCTTAAAACATACAAAACAAAGCTTGTGATTTTCCCGAGGCGCGCCCGGAATTTTAAGGTTGATTATATCAATTTATTTGGGCATTTACATACAGACCACACAATACAATTCTTATTTGTTGACATGTCCAACACCTAAATTTACATGCATATAGAACTCAACTCTTTGGTCAAAAATATCACTATCATTTACTTTTTAAAGAAAAAAAACCTCTTTTCATGCATAGTTTTATGAAGTCATAGTGTTATATATACATGAATGTTGAACTTTAGGTGGTAGCTATGTAAATACATAATAATTGTTTGGTATGTATGCAAATTTTCTTTTTTTTTTCTTTAAATCTCTCAATATTGTTGAGCTTATGGTACTGGTGATAAACTTTTGATACATACCACACAATTCTTATGTTTTTACACATCTAACACCTATTTCTGGGGCCATTACATCCAGACCACCCGAAACTTGCTATTTACAAACCAACCACCCTCCTTTATATCAAAATGAATAGTAAAATCCCAATTCCTATTTTTCTTTTTTATCAAATTCTCAATAGTCCGATCGTGGCACGCATAAATACATCAGTTCTGTAGTTCATAAAAATCACCAGTCTTCAACTTGTAAATATCATTATTTCGGGTGTTCTACATGTAATTATCCCAATTTTTTTCTTTTATATTTACAACCATAACACTCAACTTTTTAAAAGTGGAAACTTAAATGTTAAACTGTAGGTGTTAGATAGGTAAATACATAAAATTTATTTATTATTTCATTATCTTTTTTTTTATATTAAAATATTATATATTTCCTCTAATATATTTATAGGCTGGTGATTCTACTGCGGAGGAGCTTGCTTCTGCCACGCAGGCGAAGGATGACTGCATGCCTATCGTGCATGAGCGGCCCTCAGTTCAGATGGTGGAAGTTACAGAGGAAATGAAGACGTTCATGGCTTATGGAAAGCTTCGTGTTGAGAGGATGAACGCGCGGCAGCTTGGTGCCAGATTGAAGAAGGCTGCTCAGGCTGACAAGGAAGAGAAGAAGTAAGAGAGAGAAAGAGAGAGAGAGTTTTGACAATTATTTTTGGGGGTATTTACATACATACCATGCAATTCATGTTTATTTACATATTTGCACCTATACTTTCATAGCCCATTCATTAATTAGTGAAATGCACTTTTTTCATGCATAAGTAGGATGTTTTACTGGCTTCTATATTCTATTTTTTGAATGTTTTAGTGTTTTTAGATATAGTAGGGGCTCATTTGTTTGAAGATGCAATTAAAGTAATATTATCATATGTTAAATGTTAAATATGCATGCCATAAAAAAACAGGATTTTGAATAGGTTGTGAGGGAGATCACTGAGATGCAAGAAATTGTCGGAGATGGTTGGTGTTCGGATGAGGTCGTGCATCGGGCTTGTTCAATATGGTTGCAACATGAGCAAGATTTTGACAAGGGAATGTTGAAGATGATTTGCAAGACGTGCAAAGTTGTTGCATTTATCTTGAGAAAGAAGTGACACAAGTGAGATTAGAATGGCATGTTGTTCTTTGATATTAGTGTAAAGGATTGACATAGCCTTCAAAGCTTAAAAGGTATTGCAAAAAATAATAATAATAATAATAATAATGGCGGACAACAATAATGGCGGACAACGAATAAAATTTTCAGTAGGGACATTTTGTTCATTTATCTTTATTTTTGTTATGAATGGTATAAATTTTGTTCTCTTATTGTTGATAATTTAGGGCGAAGCTAAACAAGAATCGGCAAAAATCTAAAAGATCATAGACAATTGACGAGGTTCGGCAAAGATGCTTACATCATCGGGAGCAGAGTGACGACTTTCTTTCTTTTCCAGAAAAGAGTACAAGACGAAATAATACCTAGTGTTTCAAACAAACCTATTTATAACACTAGTAAAGAAAAAAAAAACTTGGAGTATAATATATAATTGTCAAATCACTCCATTAACGTATCGCGGACGCTGCCCCCGCACTCCCAATCTACATAAAGAAATTCTCCGATTTGGACAAATTCTTCTACTTCGCTCCACTTCATTCCAATATCTATCCCTTATATAGTATATAAGCCATACTATAACAATTATTGATAAACTATGATATTTACAAATCTACTCGTGATTTTCTTGGAACTATAGACCCAAATATTTATGCATGTCACAATAAAACTATTAAGAATTAGATAAAAAAATGAAAAATAGGAATGTGTTTTACAATGAATTTTGATATTTGCGTGAGAATTTGAATAATGGATGAGGGCGGTTGATTTGTAAATAGAAAATTTAGGGCGGTGTGCAAG
>NEWO01000071.1:1950915-1969921 GCA_003013225.1 Phalaenopsis aphrodite
GGGAGAGAATTGGAAATAAATAGAAATTACAAAAAAACTCATTTTAAGTGTTCAAAATATCATTTTAACGTGCTGATGATATTTTTTTGAGGAACTTCTAAATTGGTAATATTTTAGTATTTGCTTAATTCTCTTTCATTATTACCTATATTAAATTCTTCAATTGTCTTGAAAGACTTGAGGCTTCTCTTATTTGTGGAGCATTGGTGCACTCACGTTCTTATAAGAGTTTTTTAGTGTTCTTTTATACATAATGATTATTATTTTTTGTGAGTAAATTAAATTTCCCCTTTTACATCTACATGGGCCCTTGTTTTAAAAGGCGTTTGAGGTGCTGTTGAATTGGGTTGTATAAAACACACTTTGAAACTTCAGTCTCATCATAGCTAGTGAGGCTTATACATTTTATATTTGAGTAGTAAGCTTGGTAGCTTTAGTAAAAAGTGTATATTGTATTATATTATATGTTTAATATATATTATATTATATTATACTTTTATCTAATATATTGGATACAATACTTTAAAAAAAGCAAAAGGTAATTAATTGAGTGTATTATTAATTTATTATTTTATTTAAATTATATGAGTTTAATGTTAGTTAATATAGATTGTAAGAAGAAAAAGAAAAGAAACAATTATTAAAGAATACTTGAAATATGAAAATGAGATAAAATTAGATGATAAAATTAGATGATAAAATTATTGCATATGTAATAATTATGATTCACATGTATTTAAATCTTAAATGAATGTTAATCTGGAATCTCATTTCAAAATTTTATTTTGTATCAATATTTAATATTGAGATTTATTGTTTATATGTTTATGATAATAAACTAATTCAATGTCTCTGCCTTATGTCACATTTATAAGATATTTTTAATTTTATGATTTTTAATAGGCTTATGCTTTGATCCGTCTCAAAGGACTATTTCTCACCTCTTTCAAGCACATCTCACGTCTTCATTTTGCATTTACAGAGCTTGACATGGGTTTTAGTCAAACAATATAGATTTTGTTTTTTTCCTAAATATTGTGGTTCTTGATCTTTTTAGCAAGTATTAGGCTTTTCATTATATTTGATCATGGGTTATATTGAATACCATAGCATTGAGTTAGAGTTATTCTTTTATTATATTAACAACTTCTATTGGAGTTGAGGGTTATAGGTAATATAATGACATGAAGTTTAACACCAAGAAGTTTGATGGCTTGAAGAATTTTGAGCTTTTAAGTTCCAAAATGTATAGTTGTGAAGTCTCTCATGAATGTTCTAAGATGCTTGAAGCCACAAGTAAAGAAGACATGATAATGATTAATGTGAAGGCCAACTCAATTTTATTTGATCTTTTTTTACTTTATTCTCTCTTAAATTGTTCTCTGTTCTGTCTTGATTGACCCGAGGATTCTTTTTCTTTTTTCTTTTTGAAGCAAGAGTGTTCTTGAGTTTGGGAAGGCTGAATGTTCTTTTATTGTATATTATGTCTGCGACTTGTTTTACTAGATTAGATCCTCTATATCATTCCCGGGGATCTAAACTTCTTCGAATCGAACAACATAAAATTTGATTTTCTTTTTGTGCTGATTAGATCCTCTATATTACTGAATTTTTTTTTTCTGGTTCATCTTATTTTTTTATGTGCTGATTCTCCCATAGCATAAAGTTTGACATTATTTTTTGAATAACTAGTATCAATGTAGGGATTTATGAGGAATTTGATAACATGAAGCCCGAGAATGTGAAGTTTTATGGGTTAAAGAGTTTTGAATTTTGGAGTTCCGTGATGTGTGGTGCTATAATAGGTACTTATGGTGTACTAAGATACTTTGAATCATATATGAAGAAGAGATGATAATGATGGATGAAAAGACTCTTAATGATTATATTAGGGCTACAAATAAGCCAATATGCTCAACAACTTACTTGTAACCCAACTAACTTAGCTTATTTATGATCATTTAATTAAATAACTAAATAAACTTAGGGGTTGTTTGGTTCTTTGAATTTGTTTAGTAAAACATATAGGAGTTCCCAAAATTTTGGTGTTAGGTTGAATGAAACTGGATTGTAATGTAAAATTTTGGTGAATATGAAATTCACTCTCTTGTCCAAAACTGGTGTATACCGAACTCATTAGATTTGAACGATTTTCAAATACACTACAAACTACAGCCTGTCCTTGCCGTGACCGCCACCTCTATGGACCACTACAAATGGTCATCATCACTAGTTTTTGCTGCTGGCATTGTCAAACATGTTTTATATTGATTTTATTTTTCTTTATTCCAAACAGAAATGTCTAAACTATTTTATTTACTTTACCCCAAACCAAACAATTAAGTATTTCAAATACACTACATTTCTATTACAGTGTGTTTTTTCTATATTGCATTCCTTTTCAACAAACCAAACATCCATTTAAGCATTTTTCATAAATTCTTATCTAACAAATGAGGAAGCTCGAACAACTAAGCGGTTGATTTATTGATGTTCATGAAAAATATCATATGAAGAATATAAATAAGCTCTTATAGAAGCCTGACCTGATTTATGCTCAATAATATACCTTTTTAAGTCCCAACGTATAGAAATCAATAATAGATTTCCTTAAGTCTATGATAATTTCATTTAAAATTTTAAATACCTCATGTTTGAATTAATTCTAATAAAAGAAATTTCATTATATTTCATGTTCATTAAGAAGATGTTTGTTAAGGCTCGTGCAATTAGCTAACACTTTGTTTGATAGTATTGCTCGCTTACAAGCTTTATAAATCTCATGTGGTTAGCCAACAAGTTAGTCGACAATTTATCTTGTTGGTAGGCTCTATAAAAGCTCATTTAGCTAACTAATAACTAACTCAATAGTATGAATAATTTAATTGGCTTAATAATACTCATCTATTTGCCCAAATAAGTTGCGGAATAACTGTTTAGTAATTATAATTTATAATAAATTTGTGCTGAGCTTAAACTAAGGTCAAATAACCATTATTTTAAATGAACTGAAAGTTTTAACTTGAACATTGTCACATATACTCCAATCAAGCTTGAGCAATGCATTAACTAATTTTAGCAAATGAGCTTGAGCTCAAACCATTTTTTTCTCAGTTTGGCTTGGTTCATTTGCAACGTTGATGTTCTTAGAGAAAACAATTGCAAAAGGTTTGTGGTTCAAACTTGAGCTTTTGTACATGATCAAATGTTCAAATTTGTCTAGTTTTATCATAGCGAGGAATAGTGATGTGATTTTGGAGAAAGAAAATTAAGCTTTATTGATATTATGCTCTTTATCTCCTCTCAACCATGTTTGGGAAACCGTGCTATGTGAATATGATATAATAAGCTAAGAGGGTGTCAATTACTAACTTATTTTAAAGAAGGTGATAGGTAAGCTCTCGGGAGATGATAATTCAACTAAAAGTTTATTGTAGGTAAGAGGGAGATTTATAAGCACATGTCCCCTTCTAGTCATAACCGGAGCAAGTTGCTGTAGCAAGTTTAAGAATATTATTTCTTTTTATTACAAGAAAAAACTGCATATAAAGAGGGTCATTCATGCTTTAAGGAGGGAAGAACCTTGTGCTATGGACAACAAAGAGGAGTTAGTAGATGCAACTGTAATTGTAGATTGGTTTGGTTCTAATATTGTTGATAAATTTTTTGTTATTGATGGGAACTAGTGCTAAGAGCAGCGGATTATATACTTAAATTGCTTGATTCACGTGTTAGTTTCTGGAGATTTTTTTTTTTACATATGAGAGCTCCGGGGAATGCATTTATTTGGGAAATGGAGTGTACATGAGCAGAGGATTTGCATTGTAAAGTTGGAGACTCATAATGTAACTTTCATAGCTGGGCATGTTCTAACTTTGAGAAAGAGTCTAAATTTTCCAAGTGCTATCATTGTTATAGGATGTCGGTTTTCTAGTTATCTAAATGCCCTTATGGTTTGTAAAAGTGCTTAGGTTTTGTGAAGAATCAAATAGAGTGGTCGATTCTCTTGATTGCACAGGGCGTTATGGAGTGGTGTTGTGTTATACTTATAATTTTAGTAAAACATCTCTGGAGAAGCAAAAGAGAGTTTGATTTTAGTTTGTGGGAAATGTTCTGGAATAAATTGATGTGCAAGTTGAAGGAGAGGCATTAGGAGTTGATTAAAGTTCCTTGTTGCAAAGTCTTTTTGTAATATAAATTTGTATTACAACTATACAAAGTGAGGAGATATATTTTTTAAGGATAAAACAAATATTAGTGGTGTTTGACTACTTTTAATGGTACCATTTCATAATGCAACATTTGTGTTGCATATATTTCTCGTAGCTATTTAACTTGGGTGATATTTAAACCTAATGAGATTTCGCGGTATCGAGCTTCATCGGCTTTATTAGCTTAGATTGCTTGACTTGGAGAGAAATACGAAAGAAATTTAGATTTCTCTATAATATTAAGTGGAGATCTATTAAATATTTTCTCAATATCATGCATGAATCTCATTGTGAGATTGTTTTCAAGCCTCTTGTGCAAAATTTTAAAAATATGGGGTTTACTCAATATTCTTGCATGAATCACTTGATGGGCAGGCAACAAATTTGTTGATGAAATTTTGAAATCAAACAAAATTTTAAAAGGATTATCTTTTAATTTAATCTTCTTTTATATTTATCTGAATTTTTTAATAAATTTTAGGCATATTAAAAATGACGGGATATACAATATGGCAGTACAGAGACGTTTGCGCTATGTTGTGTAATTCATTATTGACAAGTATGGTTGAAACTGTTTGGTGACTCAACATAAATCAGATATATCAATACTCTGTGGCGGCTAAATAAATTGACTTATTGAATCATGAGGCAATCTTGAATTTTTTTCTGGAGTTGAGAAGGAATTGATGATAGAAGAAAGAGGGGAGGGGAGGGGAGGAGAAAGAAAATAAAATTAAACAAAAAGTATATTTTTGGGAGTTCAAAATAGCATATTGTAGAATTGATGGTCCCGTTTTTAGTAACTTCTGCCGTTGATAATCTTCTGGATTGTTATTAATCACCATTCATTTATTATTTATTATTGATTATTTCTTATAAATTGTTTTAGTTTATTTGTCTTGGGATATTTGGTGCTTCATTTTTACTTTGTTCAGTTTGGGTATACTTGGCTTTTGAGAAGGGCTCATGATTTTTATTTCTTTGTTATTAGATGGGGTACTCCTCCCTTGTGGATGTAGAAATTTTGGTGTGTTGTTCTTGTGGTGCTTGATGTCTTTTGTTGCTATATTATGGTTCATCATTTTTTTCCTAAAAGAGTGTAGCATCAATTCAAGTTTAAACATCTTATTTTTGCTCTAACATTTGATTTCTTTCAAGTTGAAATTTAAGTAGATTTGAGACCAAATTTATTATTCTTATAACATGTCTTCTGAATATCTTGAAGTATTTGCTTTATAAACATAAACCAAACAAAATATGTGATAGATAGCACTTGCATCTTAATTCCCCTCATATTTTCATAAAATTAGACCACGCAATGCACAGATGATTTCTTAGAGGCTGCTTTAAAGATTTTTAATGAAGTCAACATTTCTTTCCTTAAATGGGCAGCAATCTTTCCAAAGCAGCAAATAAGAATTTTGACTTTGGATAAGGAATCTATTTGACTAATAGTAAAAAAGAGAAGTTTGCATCACAACAAACGTTTAGGGTCTGTTTGGCATCACTTTTATTTCTTGTTTTTTTTTTCCTTTTTTTACTGTTGTTTTTGAAAATATATTTGAATAGTATAATTTTTATATGTTACTTTATTTTTTTAAGAATAAATTACTTTTTTTTAAACACTCAAAAGATGTTTAGAGTGTTTTTAAAATCAACTAGCACAACCAAACATGCTTAGGTAAAAGCAAAACATAAATAAAACAAAACAAAAACGAAAAATAGAAAGCAACAAGCAAAAGTGATCTTAAAGAGGGCTTTAGTTTTTGTTATGATTATTCCTTTATTATTGAAATTAATCATGTTGGATTAACAAATTTTTTTGTAAAGCATATATTATGAGGAAGAGAATGACAGTTCATGTGATCATAGAGCTTGATGTTAGATTGATAGCATTAATTTCTTGTATGAAACCTTAATCCTGAACCTGAAAACAGGCTATTAAGAGCTTGCAATAATCTACCGGCTTCATGTTTAGCCTTGTCTATTGATTGTCAAGTTTGAAGTGTTGTCAGATATGTGAGTTATTGCTGTAATGATTTATCTTATTTTTCTCAATTGTTATCAACGGTTTCCAGTTATAATCATGGTGAAGCACAACAACGTAGTGCCCAATGGTCACTTTAAAAAGCATTGGCAAAACTATGTGAGGACCTGGTTTAACCAACCCGCGCGAAAGACCAGAAGACGCATTGGTAGGCTTCTTGCTATTTACAAATATCTTGAATTAGATTTTGGCCGAGCCTTCATTAGAGTTTCCTTTTAAAGAAGATTTACATTCATACAACTCAATTCCTATGTATTTACATATCTAACATTTAAACTTCATTTTTTACATGCATTCCACCTTACCTATCCATGAAAAAGGTGTGTTTCACTTTTCAAAAGTTAAAATGGTGGTATTTTTTATGTTATATGAAAGATTTGGGTAGTATTAATGTAAAATGTAAAGTTTAGGTGTTACATGTGTATATACATAGGAATTGGGGTGGTATGCATGTAAATGCCCCTTTTTTATTATTATTTCATTATTGAAGCATTTACATACATAACACACAATCATTATGTATTCACATCTCACACCTTAACTATCATATGTACATGCATAGCACTCAATTCTTTAATATCACATCAAAAATAATACTATTACTGTTTTTTAAAAGTTAAATAGCCGCATTTTCATGCGTAGGCTTAAAGCTCCAACATACTATGCATGCAAAATATGAAAGTTTAGATGTAAGATACGTAAATACACAAGAATTGTGCACTACAGATGTAAATTTCCCCTCATTATATTTCTTCCTAAAATTATATTATTTAATTGATTTAGTTCTGGTTTGAAATTTCAGCTAGACACAAGAAGGCTGCGAAGATTTTCCCCCGCCCAACGGCTGGTCCCCTCCGCCCGGTTGTCCGGTGCCAGACTCTGAAGTACAACATGAAGCCAAGAGCAGGTAGAGGTTTTACTCTTGAGGAACTAAAGGTAATTTGGCAAATCTTATCGTCAACATTTGTTTATTTTTGCTAATAGTGATATTTATATTGCTATTTGATGTATTTTGTTATAAGCATTATGACACTATGAATTCACACTTTTTTGGTGAAATTGTTACGCCACGGCCTATGAAGCACGGACACTTCTGAATCAGAATGACCTTCATGTTTGCGTCAGACACAGTTCTAACACGTGTCAGACACGCCACAAATGATGTCATTATGTGGTCGTCTTTATAAATGTATGTTTGTGGTCTTTTATATAGGCTGCAGGAGTTCCGAAGAAGCTCGCCCCTACGATTGGCATTGCAGTTGATCATCGTAGGAAGAACCACTCCTTGGAAGGCCTCCAAGCCAACATCCAAAGGCTTAAAACATACAAAACAAAGCTTGTGATTTTCCCGAGGCGCGCCCGGAATTTTAAGGTTGATTATATCAATTTATTTGGGCATTTACATACAGACCACACAATACAATTCTTATTTGTTGACATGTCCAACACCTAAATTTACATGCATATAGAACTCAACTCTTTGGTCAAAAATATCACTATCATTTACTTTTTAAAGAAAAAAAACCTCTTTTCATGCATAGTTTTATGAAGTCATAGTGTTATATATACATGAATGTTGAACTTTAGGTGGTAGCTATGTAAATACATAATAATTGTTTGGTATGTATGCAAATTTTCTTTTTTTTTTCTTTAAATCTCTCAATATTGTTGAGCTTATGGTACTGGTGATAAACTTTTGATACATACCACACAATTCTTATGTTTTTACACATCTAACACCTATTTCTGGGGCCATTACATCCAGACCACCCGAAACTTGCTATTTACAAACCAACCACCCTCCTTTATATCAAAATGAATGGTAAAACCCCAATTCCTATTTTTCTTTTTTATCAAATTCTCAATAGTCCGATCGTGGCACGCATAAATACATCAGTTCTGTAGTTCATAAAAATCACCAGTCTTCAACTTGTAAATATCATTATTTCGGGTGTTCTACATGTAATTATCCCAATTTTTTTCTTTTATATTTACAACCATAACACTCAACTTTTTAAAAGTGGAAACTTAAATGTTAAACTGTAGGTGTTAGATAGGTAAATACATAAAATTTATTTATTATTTCATTATATGTTTTTTATATTAAAATATTATATATTTCCTCTAATATATTTATAGGCTGGTGATTCTACTGCGGAGGAGCTTGCTTCTGCCACGCAGGCGAAGGATGACTGCATGCCTATCGTGCATGAGCGGCCCTCAGTTCAGATGGTGGAAGTTACAGAGGAAATGAAGACGTTCATGGCTTATGGAAAGCTTCGTGTTGAGAGGATGAACGCGCGGCAGCTTGGTGCCAGATTGAAGAAGGCTGCTGAGGCTGACAAGGAAGAGAAGAAGTAAGAGAGAGAAAGAGAGAGAGAGTTTTGACAATTATTTTTGGGGGTATTTACATACATACCATGCAATTCATGTTTATTTACATATTTGCACCTATACTTTCATAGCCCATTCATTAATTAGTGAAATGCACTTTTTTCATGCATAAGTAGGATGTTTTACTGGCTTCTATATTCTATTTTTTGAATGTTTTAGTGTTTTTAGATTTAGTAGGGGCTCATTTGTTTGAAGATGCAATTAAAGTAATATTATCATATGTTAAATGTTAAATATGCATGCCATAAAAAAACAGGATTTTGAATAGGTTGTGAGGGAGATCACTGAGATGCAAGAAATTGTCGGAGATGGTTGGTGTTCGGATGAGGTCGTGCATCGGGCTTGTTCAATATGGTTGCAACATGAGCAAGATTTTGACAAGGGAATGTTGAAGATGATTTGCAAGACGTGCAAAGTTGTTGCATTTATCTTGAGAAAGAAGTGACACAAGTGAGATTAGAATGGCATGTTGTTCTTTGATATTAGTGTAAAGGATTGACATAGCCTTCAAAGCTTAAAAGGTATTGCAAAAAATAATAATAATAATAATAATAATGGCGGACAACAATAATGGCGGACAACGAATAAAATTTTCAGTAGGGACATTTTGTTCATTTATCTTTATTTTTGTTATGAATGGTATAAATTTTGTTCTCTTATTGTTGATAATTTAGGGCGAAGCTAAACAAGAATCGGCAAAAATCTAAAAGATCATAGACAATTGACGAGGTTCGGCAAAGATGCTTACATCATCGGGAGCAGAGTGACGACTTTCTTTCTTTTCCAGAAAAGAGTACAAGACGAAATAATACCTAGTGTTTCAAACAAACCTATTTATAACACTAGTAAAGAAAAAAAAAACTTGGAGTATAATATATAATTGTCAAATCACTCCATTAACGTATCGCGGACGCTGCCCCCGCACTCCCAATCTACATAAAGAAATTCTCCGATTTGGACAAATTCTTCTACTTCGCTCCACTTCATTCCAATATCTATCCCTTATATAGTATATAAGCCATACTATAACAATTATTGATAAACTATGATATTTACAAATCTACTCGTGATTTTCTTGGAACTATAGACCCAAATATTTATGCATGTCACAATAAAACTATTAAGAATTAGATAAAAAAATGAAAAATAGGAATGTGTTTTACAATGAATTTTGATATTTGCGTGAGAATTTGAATAATGGATGAGGGCGGTTGATTTGTAAATAGAAAATTTAGAGCGGTGTGCAGGTAATTGTCCCTTTTTAATAGGTTTCATGGGGAAACTACAGGTATCTTCAGATCCAAGCACTGATTTCAAAGCTACAGTTTTATTTAAATCTGTGGCTGGACAACGAAAGCAAGCTGACAGTGACGTTTCATGGTCATAACATACAAACATATGTGAGATTACGAGCACACCCCACAATCCTTAGGTATTTACATATACTACCCCAACTTAGATACTTACATTTATAAATAGAGTTTTTAAAATAGTTCATGTTCTATTCGTTAAGTAGCTCGTATTACATGAACAAATTTTTCCTCATTCATGTCCGACTTTGCTTTAGCTCAAAATAATTACATATATATAATCAATTAAAATTACTAATTTAAAATATATTAAATTCTTTTCAAATAAATATTTTAATATAGATAACAAGATTTAAATTTCACCAATCTTAATATCCTAAGGTTGCATGATTAAGATTGTCAAAATATCTTATTGTTCATGAATAGCTGGTGTTCGACTAGATAAACAAGCAAGCCAAACACAAATTTTTTGAGTTTGATATATGAGTTGAACACAAACAATAATATTTTTTAACAAACCGAGTCCAGACTGCTCAAGCTCGACTCATTTACACCCCTGATAATTACATGCCTAACTAGGATTGTCAAAATAATTTTTTGTTCGCGAGCTCGTGTTCGGCTCGCTAAGTAAACGAGCCAAACGAGAACAATTTTTTTGAGTTCGAAATACCACGAGCCAAACATGAACAGTGATATTTTTAACGAGCCAAACATGAACAGTGATATTTTTAACGAGCCAAACTTCAACTGAGCCCAAGCTCGCTCGTATTCGACTCGTTTACACCCCTATTCATAACACTCAATATATGCTTGACTCCATCTCATAATCATTGCCAAAAAAATATAGGTAAAATTTCGTAGATACCCCACGAATCTTAATTACTTATATATATTACTCCAACTTTGATATCCACATTTATAACACTTGATATACACATGAAATAAGTATATTTCACTTCTAAAAGTGTGATATTTTGTATGGAGTAAAGTGCTAAAATAGGCTGCAAAATTAAAAATCAAGGGATCATTTTGACATTTTTTTCTCATCTTTATATGACATTAAAGAATTGAGGCATTTACATACATATATATACCACACAATTCTTATGTATTTTTACATCACCAACACTTAAAAATTTAATTTTACATTTATGGCACTCAAATCTTTAACACCACATCAAAAAATCACTTCAAATAATTTCTTAAAAGTCAAATGAACAATTTAAAGCATAGGATTATACATTTCAAAGTGGTATAAATATAATATCAAAATTTAGATGGTAGATCTATAAATCCAGAAGAAATGTGTGGCGCATAAGTAAATCTCCCTAAGGATTCAAGTGGTAAGCGTGCGAATATGAATATTTACATATTGATCATGTCTAGCATGAATCTAATAAATGCCCCAAGATAAAAGATATATAATTACAAGATTATTTAGCGGAAAACAAAAGTAAGAGCGCTAACAATTTCAACAATTAACTCGAAAAAAATTTGACCCAAAATTTTGGCTCGTATTTCGATCCGAGCGAAAATTTCGAATGAATGAATTCTCGAGCGATTAATGATCTTCGAACTAAATTTGTTAAATTCACTCTCATAGCTCGGGGCTCATCGATCTCGATCCGAACCAAAATTTGAATCAATTTTTTGAGCGATTAACGATGTTCGAGTGAAATTCACAGCACTAAATAAAAGGGTATTGAGAGAGATAGTAATCCCTTACTCTTGAGTTACCTTCTCTGGCAAGAACGCCCTCGAGGTCGCCCATGATCCTGGCCAACCAGATCTCGAGGTTCCTCTGCATCTCCTTGAAGCCGTTTCTTATGGAGTCCATTGATCTCCTCATGGAAAGCTTGGCCGGAGCGGCGAGCTCATCTCCGAGATGAACGGTGGCGGTCTCGGCCTGAAGGGTGTTTAGCTTCTGCCTCATCTCTTTTGCGCGAAGCTGGAGGGCGGATGCTTCTACGAGATAGACAGTCTGCTGCTGAGTTCGGAATTCAGGGCTCAGAGTTGGCTCATAGGCATCACTGAGTTGCTGGAACAATCAGGATTAAAAAAAAAAAAGGGATATTTACAGAAACATCAACTGAAATATTGTTATTTACAAAATGACTGGCCAAATTTTCTTTTTTTTATTTTTCATAGATTTTCATACATAGCTCACGATTCTTATGTATTTACATATCTAACAACAAAAATTTGATATATAAATTAAAATAAGAATTTAATATTCGGGTTTGGAGCACATGAACAAAAAGATACGAATCATGTTGTAATAATTTGCAGAGGTGACGAAGCAGTTTGATTAAAGTAGAGCCAGCGAAAAGCTCGTTGTTCGCAAATAACTCATGTTAGGCTCGTTAAGTAGCTGTGTTCAAATTGTTCGTTAAACAAACAGGCCCAACACAAACAACCTTTGCTTGATCGTGTCCGGCCCAACACAAACAACCTAAACTTGAAATAAAGAAATTATATATATTATTTATATAATAATATATTATATATATATTTATATCTAAGTTTAAATCACTACAGCGTGGTCATGTGATTTTGCGCTTTTATTACATATAGATGGTGTGGGTTCTAATCCAACATCCTACATATATTTTTCTAATTAATTGAAAGGAGCTAATTTCAAACCGAGCAACACTTCATATAAAAGAAAATGTAAATCGAGCCGAACACAAACACATTTTTCACAAGCAATTTAGAACAAGTCAATTTAGAACAGAATAAATTTCAAACAAATCGAACACGAGCCCAGCCTAAGCTCGCTCAAGCTCGGCTCGTTTACAGCCCTAAATTAAAGGTCAAAAACTCTTTTGGTTGAAAAAGAATGAAAAACAAAAAGGTAAAAGGAAGATTTACAAACATACCACTCAATTTCTATGCATTTACATATTTAAAACCTTGACTTCAATTTTTTCATACATACCATCTTACCTATGCATGAAAAGACTTATTTAACTTTTTAAAAATTAAAATAATGGTATCGTTGATGTGATATGAAAGATTTGGGTCGTACAAATGTAAAAATCAAAACTTTCGTTATTAGATATGTAAATACGTAAAAAATGGGTGTTATGCGTGTAAATGCCCCAACATTGAAAACATGGGGCATTCACATACATAGCACACAATTCTTATGTATTTACATCTCACATCTAAACTTTCATTTTAACACACATAATACTCAAATCTTTAATATCACATAAAAAAAAAGCACTATTATGGCTATTAAAAGTGAAATACACATTTTAATACATGGGTTTAAAACACTAAAATGTAATGTATGTAAATAAGAAAGTTTAGGTGCGAGATATGTAAAAACACAAGAATTGCATGCTGCTTATGTAAATTTTCCTAACAACAAATGATTAATCACTAAATGAGAAGACAAAAAAGTTACCATTCGGCTGCATAAATCATCAATCTTTCCAGCTAGAGATTGGTACCGCTTCCACAGTTTCCTCAAAATTAATGAGACCTTCGTCAGTTCCACTTTCTCTACCTTCTCCAACTCACCCAACTCTTGCTCGAGTAGATTCAGCTTCGAAGACACTCCTGCAGCATCACTGTTTACCTTCCATGGATACTCTCTCCTGATAATATAGCCATTCAAGTCATTGTTCATTAAATTCTAGGGAAATTTACATACATAGCATATAATTCTTATGAATTTATATATCTCACACCAAAACATTCATTTTTTTCATATATATGGCACTTTGGTGCTTTAAACGTATGCCTTAAAAGATATATTTCACTTTTTAAAAGGAGTAATAGTACAATATTTTTTATGTGATATTAAGGATGTGTGCTGCGTGTAAATATGAAAGTTCAGGTGTCAGATGAGTAAATACATGTAAATTGTGTGCTATTTAGGTAAACGTACCTTGCTACGTGATGTTTCCCATAGTACGTTGATTCAGGGGAATCAAACTTGATATCCTGCAGGGATAAAATCAACCCATACAATCAGGTAAATTGGAAGGAAGGAAAGAGTAGTGAATAAAAATAAAAGGAAAATTAGGATAAAATGATAAGCTGTGATCGTTATTGAAATCTGCTTCCTGTAATAACCTCGCAAGGTCACGAATAAAAGGAAAATGCTAAAAAATTATCAACCAGGCGAATTTCAGCAGCTGTGATTTAAGTTCAGCAATTAGATCTCAGATTATTGATTTTAGACTCCAAAAAGGGGAAAGAAAGTAAAATTTAAAGAGGCATTGACACACATACCCCATAATTCTTATATATTTATATATCTAACACTTGAACTTTCATATTTACATGCATATTGTCACAACTTGGCATAATAGCTTAGAATTAACTACATTAGGAATTGTGGTTCGGTGATATTAATATTTCATTTACTTTCCACAACTTTTTATTAACTTTCAATTTATAAAAGAACCACTAAGAAACCATAAAATACATTGAATGAAAATTAAATGACCCAGAAACAAAATATATTCTACGGATAATCTCTCACCCAACATATAACAAAATATCACTGCCCAAAATAAAATATTACAAAAACAATCACAACACAACATAATATCTATCAACAATAGTCTCCTATAAACTAAATATATTTTGTCAAACATAACAATCTACAGTTTTACCTTAAAAAAAATAATTAAATTTAGCAATAAATTTCCATGACGTAATGAAATTTTTTATCTTATTATACATTAAATTAATATGCAAATGGTATGTGTAAATGACAAAAAAAAATATAATTCATTACTTAATCAATTATAAGCTTTCATTATATTTAACTATTCTCATTTCAATTTAAGTATATATACTTTTTATGTTTCTAAAAAGTCATGTCAGGATTACGGTCCTGATTCAAATACACTTACAATAAACACTTATAGAATAATTTAAATATATATAAAATTCATTAATTAAATTATAATATAAATCCAAACTTATCTTACCGAATTTTGTTCGGATCAATCTCTCTCATCACTTAGCTCGCACACTTCACTATTTATCCCCTCCAAGTTAAAATTATATACCTCAAGTCATAATACACTTAAACTTACTATTAATAAAAAAAACACTCACATGTGTGTGTATAATTTTATTAAATAACAAAATAATAACTTGTAATAAGGCTCGATTGATGCCTCCTCTCGACAGAGTCGCACCCACGAGCTCCTTCTTACTTTTCCTTCGAGTATGTATCTACTTCTCCACTCAACAGAGCAACATACCTCTTCTTCTTCCTTCGAGTGTAGCTCGACTTCAACCCGCACAGCGGGCTGCTCTCCTCCCACTTCTATCACTCGTGGTCAATCGAGCACAGTAAGTTTCGCGTGGTAGGGAAAAGCCGCACAATCCTCCCTCCTCTTTCGGCTTCTTCTTCTTCAATTGCTAGGATTTCCTCCTCCCTTCTTCTCTCAAATTTGGCCACGACGGCTTCTCCACCTCTTTTAGTTTCTTCTCCTTCTCTCCCAATGTCTCTCCTTCTCACTTGTTCAACGGTTTGGGAGAGGGAAAGTGCGGAAGAAGCACGAGATTTGTTTCTAGTGAGAGGGTGTCTCCTCTAAACGACATATATTTTTGTATTTATTATTATTATGTTAACCAGTTATTACACATACCACCAAAATTTTAAAATCACATAAAAAATATCACGTTAACTTTTTAAAAGTGAAATGTCTCTTCCTATGTATAGGTTTATAACCTAAAAGTGTTAAAAATGTAAATATCAAACTTTGGGAGTTAGATATGTAAATACATAAGAATTGTGTGGCATGTATGTAAATTTCCCAAGTTAAAATCAAGTTGCATTAAAGAGTGATCATACTCTAAAAATCATAATTACTTCCTGTTTAAACTAATTTCTAATTCCTTCACAACAGTTTGAATAAGCATACAACAGTTTGAGTAAGGACAGACAATTTCATTGAGGACAATGACTACAAACATGGTGGGTCCACGTGATCCTAATTAATCTTATCCTAAATTAATCATATTGAAAGTCTTCCAAGAGGTGTAAATTCTATCACACATCATTTTGCACAACTTTATTCATATTAAACTCGAAATTTCATCTTCTTTTTTTCATCAATGATTGAAGTTCTTTTTCTTTCACTAAAGAAATCATTTCATATATCAGTTATGCTGCTTAAACAATCTACAAATCTTAGGAACTAAAATAAAAAATTAAAAATTAAAAATCAAAATCAAAAGAAAATTCTGCCAACATATAGTAAGTTTCACCTTTGGAACAGACACCAACCAGCAATTCGCTCAAGATATATCATTTTCTATGCTTCTCAAACTATTGCATTGTAGCAATTGAAGGAGAAATTATTGAGTAAGCACTGCCCTACACAGGGTATTATAACGAGACATAAAATATCACTTTACTAGTTGTAATGAAGAACTGAAAAACTATTATATTGACACAAACAAAACAAATTTTCCTGGGGGTAGGGGATCTAAATCTAACAAATTAGAGAAACAGAAACCACTAAAAGACAAGCCCCTATGAACAATGACTACCCCACTTAACATCTGGATCTTCTGAAATTATTATGGTAACTACCCATTTACAATTATCAATCCCAGTCATCCAATTCGCTTTGGATGATTGGGTGATTGATAAACATACATAATTCATTTACTTTGATAATTGGAAAGATTCAATTCCACCTTATCAAGAATATAGGAATGAATATTCTAGTCACTAAGGCCTCGTCTGGTTAAACTTTATACTGCTTTCCGTTTTTGAAAAAAAGTAGTTTATTTATTTATTAACTTGTTTGTTTGTTATGCTTTTTTAAAAACACTTATTTAAAAACATTATTTCATACGGATTTTATCCTTATTTAACTTTAAAAAGTTGTTTTCTATAAACAACTTTATAATAGTCTTTTACAAAATAAAATTCACCAAACAGAGCCTAAGTTTTAAAAACATGAAAAATAAAGGTCTTGTTCGTCAATTGAACTGCATATTATGAAAGACAACTAGAAGCTAAGTAGTGAACTTCACACAAATTAACAGAAGCAATCAGCAAACATAAAGACAGCAAGCAAACAAAAGAAAAAAAAAAAGAGGCTAACTGAGTTTCAGCAATCTGTTCATCTTCCAAACCACCCAACAGACAGCATGGTTGTCATCCTGAAAGTTTGGTAGCTTCTACGTCTTAATCATCAAGATATATGGATGCCAAATTTCCTTCTGAACCCTCGTTTAACTTCTAATGCTATATCAAGTATGGAAGCTTTGCCCATTGTACGGCAAGGAAGCTTTGCCGCTTCGTGGTAAACCCTTCCAGTTCTGCCGCTAATACTCCCGACTCCCTCCAAACATCCGCCAAAGCAGAAACAGAGATGAAGTCTGCACCAACAGTGTTGTTATTCTGTTTTCTTCCTTGTAAACTTGGGAGCAGTAGGTTTATAATTTGGAAATTAGAAGAAAAGAGGGAAAAATCGGGAGCACCGTGAATGCGGCGAGAAGTTAAAGTGGTTGCTGTTCACAAACTACAGCTGCAATACATGACATAGTGCATGTACGAAGCGAAAGTTGGATAAAGTAGAATATGGATTCCGCAAAAAGAAGATTGAAAAAGAAATGGTAAAATGTAGAAGAAATATCCATAGTGTGAAAACATCAACACTAGTATTTGATAAATTGGTATGAAAAGATTTCAAGAAAATCAATCATACAAAAACTCTTGGCTTAAGGATTCCAAGTCCTAACCTGCCATTCCGCGTTTGGCAAGAAAGCTGGTCTGAATCTGTTCTCCCGACAGTACATCATCGCAATATCATCCGGATGCCCGCTCTCCTCAACAGAACAAGACTCCGGCACAGGTTTCATTCCCTTAGCAACCCTAACCGTTCCCATTCGCTCGTAATCAGAGCAATAATCACCCTCCTCTTCCTCCTCCACGTCCAACACTTCCTCCGCTTCATTTTTCCAGACCTCCTTTGCTTCCCCATCCACCCCCGCCGCCGACTCCTTCCTCGACATCAAATCGAGTATCTCATCCTTCTCGGCCACCTCACCCCTGAGTCTCTCAACAGAGCACCGAAGTTCCGCCTCGGTGCGCTCCATCTCACTGATCCGCGAACGAAGCGTGGCTATCTCATCAGCTGCGGCTTCGATACGGTTGAGGAAGCGTTTCTCATCTTCTTGCCAGGCATTTCGATGGCTAGCGAAAATTTCGACGACGCGAGCGTTGGCCTTCGAATCCTCCTTGCGTCGGGAGACCATCTGGTGAAGTTGCTCCTCGGCGTGGAAGAGCTTTAGGGAGAGGATGCGGTTGCGGTACTGCAGCGAGGCAATGTGGGAGAGAGAGGAGCGCGGGATAAATCCTAGGAAAACGGCGAAGCTGATGCCGAGATAAGAGGAAAGAAGAGCAGATGTGTCGTCAATGGTGGTTGGATAGGGTTTAGGGTTAGGATTTTCCTCTCCAACAGCCATCATCGAGCAGAAAAACACTGAAACGCCGACTGCCGAAAATGATAACGAGAGAAGGGACGCGTATTTATAGGGCCCGATTTTGGGAAAAATTATTGACATCGTCACTATTTCGGTCTTAAATTTATTTTTTTTAAAAAAATTAAAATACATTCGTATGCAATAATTTTTCCGATTTTGGACATCTAGTGATTTTTATGTATTTTAAATTATTACATCTTTTATATCTATATTAATAATATTTAAGTGCCTTGATTTTACACATAAAAATATATTTTATTTTTTAAAAATAAATAATAGTTATATTTTTGATGTGATTGTATATTCATAGACAATATTTTTTTTCTATGTGCATAACATAAGGGTCAATGGACATTACAGACTTCAAATGCACAAATATGAAGATCATCATTTTGGAGCTAAGTCTGCCTGTAAAACTAATCGGACTAACTCCACTTGTCAAAGTGGTACAGCTGGTTCGAGAAAAATGAACAGCTAGAAAAAGGAATATCGTTACATCATAGTACAATTTTTATTTATGGCACCACCTGACACCACATTGTCTTCATTTCACCAAGACTCTGCGAACA
>NEWO01000071.1:1976658-2002028 GCA_003013225.1 Phalaenopsis aphrodite
GTTTTAGGGTATGAATTCTCTTGATTTTATTTTATTATTTTAATTTTTGTTTTTTCATGTTTTGTTGGAAGAAGATTAATATTTTTATAATTTAATTTATTTTGTGAATGTTAAGGGGGATGATTGGCAGGAAAAAATATTCTGCCAGACGCCGCCTAATTACTGGCGGCCACATCGTCATACACGTTATGGGCGGGCGACGTGGCCGCCGCTATTTTGCTGTCCGAACGTGTGGTCCTCCAAAAATAATATTTTTTCGTTTTGTAATACTATGTACAAGATTTGGCCGTAGATTTTACTTAAATCCCAACATTCCGTTAAATCGGAATATTTTTTGTGTTCTATGGATATTAATCACAATATAAATATAGATTTATTAAATTCATTTAAGAAGTAGATTTATGGGCGTCGTTCATCTTTGATCACGTCGCTAGTTGATGATCGTAATTGCTTATTCTTAAGAAATTAAGACGAAAAAAAATAGGAATCGACACAAATCTAGAAGAGCACGCAGAGATTTAATGAGGTTTGACAAAGATTTTTGAAGCAGAACAGTTGTTTTTCTTTCAATTCCAGAAAAGAGTATAATTTACAGAACAAGATATAGATTTACATATAAGTCCATTTATAACCCTAGAACATCCTATAATACAATATATAATATGTAATTATCAAATTATCCTTGTGTTGCTCCCTTAACACATAAGAAAACTTCCCCAGCATCTGCCTCTTATATGATATATGAGTCATATCATAACACTTATTGCATTTGATAAATCTAGATTTAAGTTTGGTTTTGTTTGTTATATGATATATGAGTCATATCATAACCCAAATTTGTTTGTTATGATTTTTTATAGAATTTCAAAAAAAATTGTAATTACAAATTCAAAGTTAATTTTTTTTGTAATTTGATTGTAAAAAATTAAGATTTTTTTTACTTTATTTGACATTTTTTTCTTTTTTTGGGGGCTAAAAATAAAAAAATAATGATGGAGAGAAGCCATTGGATACGTACTCCTCAAATTTATCTATTGATTTAACCAAGCATCACGTGCCTGTCACGTGGATGGACAAACTAGCGCTGTGGACGGTGAAGACACTCCGTTGGCCCACCGATGTCTTCTTTCAGGTTTTACTTTTATCTCAAGCTTTTATTTACGAATTACAATTTTACCATAATTTACACATGCTAATTTATGTTTTAGGAGATAATTAAATAGATTTTAAGGGTCCGTTTGGGGCAGCTTATTTGGTGCGGTGGTGTTTTAAAAACACACCTGATCTTTTTTGGGTAAATTACGTTTTGACAGCTTATGCATCTTCAAAATGCTTAAAACAACGTTTTCAGGTAGGTGCGATGGTAGCTTTTTGGCAACAGTCTGATTTTTTTTTTAAAAAAAAAAATTATAATAGCTACAGCTAAGCTAAATCAAGTTGTAAAGAAGAGAAGGATATTTACATGTATACCACTCAAATTTTATGTATTTACATATCTAACATATAAACTTAATTTTTTACATCTATGCTATTTTATGAAAAGATAGAATTGTGATATTTTTTAAGGGATGTTAAGGATTTAGATGGTGTAAATGTAAAAAAAATGAATTTTATATTTTAGAAATGTAAATACATAGAAATTTTGTGGTATGTATGTAAAAAATTAATTACCCATGTAATTTTTGCACCCATTTAATTTTTTTTTACAAATTAACCACCCTTGTAATTTTTACATCTATGCCCTTTGTGATCATTTTTATTTTTCGATAATATTTACAAATTAATCACTCGTGTAATTTCTTTTAAATTACGTGCCCCAATCGAACTATTAATAATTTAATAAAAATGAAAAATGCGGCGGATTTGTAAATAGTAAGTTTCGGGTGATTTGCATGTAATTGTCTATTTTATTTTTATTTTTATTTTTTTTATTCTTTAGTTTTATTTCATATGTTACATTTTGATTTAAATTAAAATATATTTGATTAAGATAATTATTTTTAAAAATATTTAAAATATATATTTTAAATCTTTTGTATTTTTTTAATGGAAATTTAAACTTTTTATCTAATGCATGCACGTGCATGGCTGCAGCGACGTTATGGATGCCGGGCAATGATGCTGGAGACTGTAGCAGCGGTGCCGGGAATGGTCGGCGGCTTGCTCCTCCACCTCCACTCGCTCCGCCGCTTCCAGCACAGCGGCGGCTGGATTCGAGCCCTCCTCGAGGAGGCCGAGAACGAGAGAATGCACCTCATGACCTTCATGGAGGTCTCGCAGCCTCGCTGGTACGAGCGAGCCCTCGTCATCACCGTCCAGGGCGTCTTCTTCAACGCGTACTTCCTCGGCTATCTCATCTCCCCCAAGTTCGCCCACCGCGTCGTCGGCTATCTCGAAGAGGAAGCCATCCACTCCTACACCGAGTTCCTCAAAGAGATCGATGAGGGCAACATCGATAACGTCCCCGCCCCGGCCATCGCCGTCGACTATTGGCGTCTCCACCCGGGCGCCACCCTCCGTGATGTCGTCATGGTCGTCCGCGCTGATGAGGCCCACCACCGCGACGTCAACCACTATGCATCGGTATGTATTGAACAACGTCTTGGACGTGGTTACGCCGTCATGAATCGAACGGTGGACGTCAAAACCGTTAGCTTTGGAGAAAATAAGTTAATTTCATAGAAAATAATTTTAATTTAAATAATTGTTATAATGAGATAATAAAAAGGAATAAATAATTATTAAAAAATAATAATAAATATTTAATATGAAAAAGTAAAATATAATTTCTAAATATTCTTAATAATTTATACTTCAACACTTTAAATTAAATATATTTTAAATATGCTTTATATTAATATATTTTGAAAGCAATTGTGTCCCAAACTTTTTAAGTAATATTTACATATTAAATAATTTTGTTTACTTATGTAATTAATAATTTAAATCACATATTTACATATATGTACATGTAAAACATTTAAATTTGTGATGGTATATATAAAACACTGATGTTAAATCTAAATATTATGTCTAAATGACGGATGTGTGGATGACGGCGTGAATCGCATTACGTCGTTTGGTTGCACAGCATGGTGCGATCCACGTCGTCATCCTTATGTCCAGATAACTGGACGTAATATTTTCTCGTGTCATTTCGTCGAGCGGGTTTTGACTGAATCTTTGGTTCATTTTTTGAAGGATATTCATGTGCAAGGACTCAAGTTGAAGGAGCTGGCGGCGCCGGTGGGCTATCACTGATGATCTTGAGTAATAGTTACTTCACTTTGGGAAGAGAAGCACCATGGAATTAATTTGATTAATCTTTTGTTCTGTTCATATGATTGCGATATGTTTAGTTATGCTGTTTTATGATAGAATAACTTTGAATTAATTATACTCTTACAATGTTAGGTCTTGAGGTATGTCTCAATCCTAGTGTTGAATCAAGTTCAGATTTTGAGTGGGTTTGGTGTGGTGTCGCACCGCATTTTGTGGTGTCGGAATAAAAGAAAAGTTGTATTGGCCGTCACAGCTTTTTGAACAATAGTCTGTACTGTAAGTGTTTTACGATTGATTATTCAAATAGCTGCTGTAGCTGCCCCAAATAAATGCTTCATCTATTAAAATTTAGTATGTTGAGTTCATTATTTAAATAAGTTAGAAAACCTACATGAATGTGATGAGATAAACTAAATAAACAAACTATCAGAACAATAATGGAAAGATTCTACCGAGATTAAGGCTCCGTTTGAAGTGGTTTTTCCGTTCGGCGAAGCCCCTTCAAAAGTTTTTTTGTGGAACGGGATGAGGGCAGGAGCAGTTGGGAACGGCAAAATTTTCGCGTTCGATTACTTCGACGTCGGGAGACGACTTGTCGCCACAAGTTGTCTTATCCTTCGGCGGCGTTGAGCACGTTAGAAGGAATCACCATGTCAATGAAGTCAAGAAGCCAAATTCCATATTATGACACCAAGTATCTATATATTGCTTACCTAATCTTCTAATTGAGATCATTAGATAACCCGTTGACATCATTATACCATGCCAACTCTTTGAGTAGTTAGGCTATATTATAATGAAAGATATCTCGTGACTCTTATAAGGTCTTGAATGTAGAAAATTAATTCGATTTGAGACGAATACATGTATAAATGGAACATGAAAAGGTTTACTAAAATAAGTCTGATGACAAGTGACATGCAATGTGTTATATTTATGATATAATGGACAAAGTCAATAATACAATCAGTGGTACATTTAGAGAAGATGAAAAGAAGTATGATAAGATATTTTATTATTGCTAATGTACAAAGGTGCCAACTCCAATAGCCATTACATTAAGTTGGATAATTTCTTAATCCATAAATTTTTTTATAAGAATAAATGTAAGTTACAATCAGATGCACGATATATCAAAGACGTGTAAGCAATTATCACCAGGTTATTAGAAGATCTAAATGAAGAAATGATAATAGATTGAAAACTTTCTATTTAAACTCATCTTAATGGTCTTTTTTAGTAATTTAGTACATCATCAACAACAAATATAAAGAAAGCTCCATGTATATGATTTGGCTTAAAATCATGAACCCTAAATCTTATAGCTTAAAAACTAAAAAAATCAAATAAATCTAAAAATCCAAACTTTAAACCATAAACCTTAAAACCTTAACCCTAAAACCTAAAACATAAACTCTCCAGCCAACACACTTAGCCCTAAGCCATAAATCATGAATCCTAGAACCGTTGCCCAAAATTTTAAATCTAAATTCCTAAAACCATAAAGCCTAAAACCTCGAAACCTAAACCTTATGCCCTAAAACCTAAATCATATAAACCTAAAAACCTAAAATTTTCACTCTATACCCTAAACCATAAAAGCCTAAACTATAATATTGAAGTTTTTTATTTCATTTTTAATCTTTAAGATGACACTGTAATTATAATAGCAGAGTGGGGAGAGAGATATGATGTATGAACCTTAAATTTATAAAAAAATTGCTATAAAAAACATTATGATTAACTTGTAGTGTTGGTTTTTAGAGAAATTGAGGTATCTTCAAACAAATAAGCAATTTATAAAATTTAAACATACTGAATGATTTATATACTTTATGAATTCCTTTTATTATTATTTTTTATAGCTCATACGAAAA
This sequence comes from Phalaenopsis aphrodite, assembly GCA_003013225.1. NCBI lineage: Eukaryota > Viridiplantae > Streptophyta > Magnoliopsida > Asparagales > Orchidaceae > Phalaenopsis > Phalaenopsis aphrodite. The sequence continues at coordinate 1,981,818 of NEWO01000071.1, forward strand.
ACTAAAATAAGCTAAATCAAAAGTGCTTAAATGATTTAGTATTCATCAAAAACAAATAAGCTTTAAAAAGAAGATTCAAGTTGAGAGATATTATTGATTCGATCAATTTGGATTTAATTGACAAAAGTTGTGACTGATTGGATAAATGGAGGATGATGGTGAGCAACACTTTGGTGATGAAGATTTTACTTGGATAAAAATAGAGGAGGCTTTAGAAGAAATTGATCGGAAATGTTCTATAGTATTTAGTCGTGCAAAAAAAAAAGGGGGGGATTCATCTACATTGATGATGAGTTCATTATAAGCTTCTTGTTTGCTATAAATAGAATATAAGATTTATTCACAAGAAGAAGATGAAAAAGAAGAGGAGGAAGGAGAAAATTTTGAAGATGATAAAATACTACATGAAGGAGAAAGTGATGTTTTGTGATGCTTTAAATTATGCTTTTTTGGTATAAATTGGTTAATCATGAATTTGTTGTCTTTTATTATTATAAATGGGTTCATTATTGTTGTCTTTAAATGTCATTTAAAATCATGATATCTATTATGTTAAGTAGATGGAGAAGGATAGTGAAGTCTTTTGGCAAGGGTGATTTTATGTATTATTACAAGATAAATCAAGACTAATTTTGAAAAACAATTCATAAACCCTTTGTAAGACAATTTTATAAAATAACAAAAAAATCATGTAATAATAATTAGATATCATGATATGGTTAATTTGGTTGGGCAATCGAATGACAAAAAAATATTTTGGACATAAACTTAAAATAAATAACATAAATCATATTAATTTTTAATTATTTTTTTAAAATTTATATAAACATTAAATTAATATTATGGTACATTACTCATACTTAACACTATCTAAATGACCATAAAATATTGCTTACATGTTGGATATTATAAGTTCCCACTGTTATCTTTATGTTCACATCACCATGATTTTTTCTTTTGCCATCAATAATTTTAAGGTTAGTACAGTAAAATATAAATACAAAAAATATTGTCATTGATAAATTATCAAAAAATCTATCAAATTAAGAAAGAATCTTGGTGCTTTTCAAGTTATAAGCTTCTATAAAGTAAATTTAAGATTATTTTATCTTTAATTTTAGCTTAACATTAAGATTAAGATTTACAAATTTATAATCAAACTAAATGTGTGGACCAGTGAACCCAATAACACCAAAAGTGATTAAATCTAATTCAAATAATTTTAAATTAAGTAACAAAAGTGTGGTTGAAACTTTAAAATATTAATTGATGAGTCAAATCATCTATGAAGCTTGCATGTTTAAATCAAGTATCTTAATGAAAGAAGTTCAAAGACTCTAAGACCACTAAATTTTAAGTTCACTAAATTTTAAGATCATTACAATAACAACAATAACAACAAAGCCTTAATCTCACTACGTGGGGTCGGCTACATGAATCCTTTTTCTCCATTGTGTCCTATTTAGTGTCATATTTTCATTTAGTTCTCATAAATTAAGACAATTTTTTATACAATAAGACAAAATCTTCTTAGGTCTACCTCTGCCTTTCTTAACACAAGTCAAATCTAAAACATCTACTCTCCTAATTGGATCATCAAATGGTCGACGCTTAATGTGAACAAACCATCTAAGACGACTTTCTCTAATTTTGTCTGTCAAAGGAGCCACACCAACCCTATCACGGATATATTCATTTTGCATTTTGTCTCTAAGTGTAAAACCACTCATCCACCTAATCATTCTCATCTCGGTGACACTTAACTTAGTATTATGCTTCTCTTTTAAAGGCCAAGATTCAGTGCCATAAAGCATTGCAGGTCTCACCACCATCTTATAAAATTTTCCTTTCAGTCTAAGCGATACTTTTCTATCACACAAAAGGTCCAAAGCATTCCTCCACTTCAACCAACCAACTTGAATTCTACTATTAACATCCCCATCTATATCACCATTGCTTTGAACAACATACTCGAGATATCTAAATTGTTCACACCTTTTAATAATTTGAACACCCAAAGGTACACTTCTGTCACTAGAGCTACTACTACTAAAATTACATTCAATGTATTCAGTTTTAATTCTACTCAAATGAAGGCTTTTAAACTCCAATGTAGACCTCCATAATTCAAGTTTTTCCTGGGCTTTTTATCTCGTCTTATCCATGAGAAGGATATCATCAGCAAAAAGCATACACCAAGGTACATCCTCCTATAAATGTCCAGTAAGACCATCCATAACTAAAAGATATGGGCTTAAAGCCAATCCATGATGTAATCCAATAGAAATAGAAAAATATTTGGTTAATCCTCCTTCAGTTTGAACAAAACTAACAACTCTAGCATACAGATCTTTGATGACTTGAATATAAGTCATATCAACACCATTCTTTTCAAGAACTCTCCAAAGGATTTCCCTTAGAACCTTATCGTAAAATTATTCTAAATAAATGAAAATCAAATGTAGATTCTCCTTATTATCTCTGAACTTCTCCATCAACCTTCTCAATAAAGGTATAGCTTCCATAGTAGAACTGCCCGACATAAATCCAAATTGATTATGAGAAATTTTTGTAATACATCTTAACCTATGTTCAATTATTCTCTCCCATAATTTTAAAGTATGACACATCAACTTAATTATTTTATAATTTGCACACTCTTGTACATCCCCTTTATTCTTAAAAATGGGGACCAAAATACTCTTCCTCCACTCCTCAAACATCTTTTTAGTTTTTAAATTAATACTAAAGATTTTAATAAGCCAAGAAACTTTTAAATCTCCTAAACATTTCCATACTTCAATTGGGATATCATCAAGTCCTACAAATTTTCCACTCTTGGTTTTCTTTAAAGCCTCATCAACTTCTTTTTTACTAATGCGACAATAAAAATGAAACATTTTATTATTAGTAACTATATTAAGATCACGAAGGTCGATCATATTTTCAGGAACTTCATTAAAAAGTTTAATTCAAATAACTCAAGCACCTCTGTTGAATATCTTCTTCTAAGAAAAACACTTTTTGATTTTCATCTTTAATATACTTTACTTGAGTTAAATCCTTACTTTTCTTTTATCTTTATTTGGCTACTTTATACACTTTTTGATTTTCATCTTTAATACATTTTACTAAATTTTAAGTTCATTAAGACACTTAAATTCTAAAGGAATTGCTTGTGATCAAAAAAAAAAATACTCTTCTCTTTTTATCTATTTATATGTGGAATCTCCATGAAAAATTATTAAAGTTCTATTATAATGTGTATGTGTGTGTGCGCGCGCGCGCTTTGACCTAGCTTAATAGAATCTCATCTTCATAAGATGGAGTAGTAATAAGCTTAAACTTTCTCTCTTAAAGAGTCTATCCTACAAATAATACCAGTATACATGATGAATTCAACTATTATAAAATTAATAATAAGCTAGGACAAATTAATTTAAGGACTCCTACGTAAGGTCTCCACTTAGTCTTGCTGAAGTTTTTGTTCTATCATAGCCTCACTAGAATCTCCTTAATACTCTAAATTTAACTTATCATATTCATAAGTAGACTAACTTGTAATCTCCCAACAATATTGATGAACTCGCCTCAACCACATCTTAGTCATGCCTCTCATGAGGCCATACGAGAAAAAAATGAATTACTCATTTAAAAGGAATTGTCATTTGAGGGATACAGATCAACTTACTCATCACCATAATGTTTATAAATATTTCCTCTAATTGATACTATTCTTCAATGCCCTATTCTAATGCGATTACATTTATGTGCTATAAATTTTTATAAAGTGATCCTCTGATCCTTATAAATATATTGATCATTATAGGATCACCATATATATTGAACGACCATCAAAACTTATTGAATCTTTTTAAATAATGCACAAAGAAAAAAAAGGAATTCATCACAAAAGATTGAACCATACCGATCCGACTAAGGAATAGTGATGAGATCGAAGAAACCCTTCACCAAATTTGCATGAATCATCTAATCATCTATCTTTAAACACATCAAAGCTAATCTTTTAATGGAAATAAAAAATTCTAAGTGAAAGCTAATTCCAATAGAACAACTTTTCATTGTTCAAGAATATATTCAATATAAATTTGTAATTATTTGAAGCAAAAGGTTGAGGGGTTTTGTTATGTGAGAATTACATGATTATTATTTATAGGAGCAATATACACATAAATAGTCTTAAGATATGAACATATATTAGTAATAATAAAAATATTGTGATTATTTATATTACATAAGAATACCACCACAACTTATTTATCCTTGCTATCAACACCTCAAAAACTTTAGCTTAGTTTCATTTTATTTCTTAGAAGTTGAGTTTAGTTCAAGCTTGTTTAATCATTTGGTTAGGCCGGTCTGACCAATGATTAAAGGGTTTCATTGGACTTACAATTAAGTGTGATCAAAATTTAATTTGATGCTAAGACCAATTGGATTTATGTCCAATTCAATCATCAACTCAAAGTTATAATGACTAAGTTTACTTGGCATAACAATGTGAGCAAGTTCACTTGTGTTTCTGATTCCTTGCTTTCTTAGCCTGATGGTTTGTTCTAGGTCCTCAGATTGAAATCTCACCTGATCAAATGAAGATATAACAAAATAAATAAATAGCAGTGAGTTCAAATGCGTAGCACATTAGTTAGAAATTGAACGAAGAATCTCATGGTGCCGAGTTCAATTGCTCGCCTTGTAGTAAATAGAAATAAAATTAAGCAACATGGGAGAGGCCCATCATTTTGAACAGTGTAACATTTACAGCCCCTGGATTTCTCTTTATATCCACTCAAATATTATTTATACACAAAACCAAAACTTTGTTAAATTGCAACTAATGAGAAAAATTGCAGCACAAAAAGACCTAAGACTGCATGATCATTTGAGGATCCAAGTCAGTACTGCCCATATTCCCAGTAAAGTAATCCTGATTCCCTTTCAAATTCAAATCTAATAAAAGAGACTCACCTCTATGCGAAGAAAACCTCAGATTCTGGGTCTCCTCTCCTTCCTGATAAAGCCGAAAGGCCGAATTTGTCGGAGAGCTGTTAAGGCTGAAACTGGCAGCCACTTTGTCCAGTTCTGCAGCACCCTTAACAACACAGAACTGGTTAACATTGTCCATTAAACCTGAGAGAGCTTGGTTGAAGTCTTTGAGCTGAGCTCTGGCTGCTTCCATGTTGTTATTGTTGTTGTTGTTGTTGAAGGAGAGGGACTTCTGAGCCTTCTCTAATATTGCTTGCAAGTACTTCCCTTGAGCTTCAATTCTTGATTGGAGCTTCTTTTGAACCTGAACGTTTATAATTAGTCGTGTTGATATACGTCGAGGTTTATGAACGAGTTCGAAATGATGAAGGTGAAGAGAGAAGTGCGGCGGACCTCGAGTTGTTCATGGCGTTTCCTTTGCACCTCGATTTGGTATCTTAGTTCCTCAGTTAGCTGAATTTCTCTGAGAGAAAAGTATAACTCATCAATAGGTTAACCTCCTAAAACCATAAATATGGAAATTTACACACATAACATACAATTCTTATGTATTCACTTATCTAAAACCCAAAGTTTGATGTTTACACTTTTAGCATCTCGGTGTCATAAAACTAAGCATGAAAAAGGTGTTTTTCACTTTACAAATGATAGTGATGGTGGTATTTTTGATGTGATGTTAATGTTTTGAGTGTTATGCATGTAAATATAAATGTTTAGGTGTTGGATTTTGTAAATATAAAAGAATTGAGTGCTATGTATGTAGATACCCTTATAATTTTAATTCAGATGGAATAGAAACAAAAAACAGAATGGCAACTAAAAGATAACAATAGAGAAGATCATGATGCTTTCTACGCGTGGAAATTCTGATAGAAAACTATAAAAAATGGTGACAAAAAGCTTCCGGCAAGATCTCCGGTAATGCCAAATTCTCCAAACAACATGCCAAATGTACATCACTACACTTAGTTTAAGAGAATAATTATAAAAAATAAAAAAGAGACCAAGGGTAGATGAAAATTTGGTAGCAAAAGATGTACCAAATATCTTTACTGGAAATTTCTTCCAATATGAAATCCTCTAGAACTAAAACTTTACTGACTAGAATCTATTGGATCACCTTTCTCTGCTCGTCGCATGGTACACAATCTAAACACTAAGAAAGAAGATTTCTTTAGAAAATAAGTAAATTTACATACATACCACACAATTCTTATGCAAATACATGTCTAACACCTAAAGTTTGATATTTACATTTATAACACTAATCAATGCATGACAAGTTGTATTTCACTTTTAAGAATTTAGTGATAGTGGTATTTTTTTTATGTAATATCAAAGATTTAAGTGTTATGTATGTAAATATGAAAGTTTAGGTGATAGATATGTAAATATATAAGAATTCTGAAGTATAGTACAGTTTCTATATAGTGTTAGTGCTTAAAGAAAGTAGTCATTCGAGGCAGCAGAGATATTACAACTCAACTCTTAAAAGCAGTGACATTCCAACTCAACCAAATCCAGTTGGGTTATGAGAAGCAAAGCATTTCATGCGTAGACAAAAATGTAAAGTCCCAATTTTCTTACAAGTAACAAGGAATGTACTAAAACCATAATATTCGCATAAATCCTGGAAAATGCAGAGTTTGCTTCACATAAAAATCAAGAAAATAATCACTCATTATTATTGCCTGAAATGATAATCTAATTATGACAGGAAACTAGTCATTTGTCATTTTAGTCTGTAATTAACAGAGTATTGCAGATCTACCACCTCAAGACATCCATCCATTTTCCAAAATCCTGATGGATAAATATTCATTTCTTAAATACACAAAAAATAAAAACATATTGCAATCTAGAACTGAAACATGAGCATATTTTGCGTGAAATATATATATAATGTTTATGTGTTACCCAGACCATAACTACGTTAATAAGACCAACAAGAAAATTACAATAAAATCCAAGCTTAAGAGTTACCTAAGCATGATAAAAACAAAGAAAAACATACCCTCCGGTGTTCCCGATAGACATAATGCTACTTGCAGAAGAGTTAAAGCTTGCTTTACTTGGTTTACCTGTCATTAGAAAAGAAGAAAATCAATTCTTTTAAGGAAAGAAGCTTGTGGATAGTAATTACTATAAATTCATGTCAGAAAAGTGCAAAAATGGTTCCATGACTCTTTGTACGGGTTCATTTTAATTCTAGAGCCTATAAAAATGTCAATTTAGTTCCAAAAGTCTTTTAATGGGGCCTAAATAGTTTCTCCCCGGGGGCTATTCAGCATATATTAAAAAATTTTAGGGACTAGTTTAGTATTTTTATAGACACTGGGACTAAAATAATCCAATGTAAATAATCAGAGGATTGCTTCGACACTTTACTCCATTCATAACTTGTAGACCAAATAGATCCAGGCATACTCTGGATTATTTTAAGAACTGAAATAGTTACCATCTTTGATACCATCAAGACCTGTTTCCTTGCGGGCTTGCCTTCCAAGTCTATATTTCTGCACAATAAATACAAAAAGGCACTTCCCGTCAGCAACAGAAATTGATGGAAACTGCAAAATTATAAGTGGAAAGCTAGCATTAAAAAAGGACAACAAAAGGTCAACATGGTGAAGAAGACAAACCTGCAGATGGCTCTTGAGATGATAAAGTGTCAATCCCCTCATGCCCATGACTCTCAACACCGACTTCGGTGTCGCTTCTGCAAATTACAATGCCGACGGAAATATTGATGATTAGGTTGCTTGAAATCTATCACTTCTCCAACATATTATAAACCGAAACATGGTAAATGAAATAAACGTTCCACATTTTTAAATTCCAGAAAGCGATTAGGGCAAGTGGTCCTCTCAGGTCTCATTTAGTAGGTAAAAGCTAGAAATCATGTTTTGAAAAAGGATGAAATTTGTTAAATTTACCATCTTATCCAACGTGTAATTAAGCACTATTGAGATTTATACCTAGTTTACGATCCTAATGTAAATAGGAAATATATAATAAGTTTAGGGATTTATTTGTAAGATATTGTAAGGCTCTATATAAGCCCGAGTCACTAATAATACAAAAATAATTTTAGAGCAATTATATATATATAATTATTTCGAGCCAAAAATGAGTTGAACGTGAATGAACAAATTTTTTTTTTGTGTTCAGCTCGTTTATATATCAAGCTCAAAAAAAAATATTCATGTTCGGCTCGTTAACTTAGCGAACGAATCGAACACTCGTTTCTTAATGAGTCGAACATGAACTGTTGGTGAACAACGAGACGTTTTGACAGGCAAGAGAGCCAATTAATTGTGATAGGTATTAGAGATTGATGGGTCGTCTGATCTATTCGAGTCACTCGTCTCAACATCTCATTTGTAGTGGGCATGGTGAGTTGCTACATATATGACCCAAGGAAGAATGAATGGACACAATATATAGGCTTCTGAGGAATTTGAATAGAGCACCAGTGCAGGGGTTGATCTTCAGGAAGAATGGGCACGTGGGCATTAAGGGCTATTGTGATTTTGACAAGGAGAGCTGTGTTGATGACAGGAAATTCTCATCAGAATATTACATGTTTGTAGGGGGGTAACTTGGTCTCTTGGAAGAGCAAGAAATAATCAGTAGTAGCGAGGTCAACAACAGAAGCAGGGTACAGGGCTATGACCTTAGGAGTTGCAGAGATGATGTGGATGAGGGAAAATATTTGCGTACATAAGACGCATGCAGCGCTGCGTACGTCAGGGGTTATTTAGGGGGTACAGGGGAGTTATATCCGGGTTATACCCCCCTGTAACCTTCGTGTAACTCCCTTGTAACATCCGTGTAACTTATTTGTACCCATGAAATTACAGAAGAGCGGAACTCATTTGTAGGTTACAGGTAGTTTACAAAGAGATTACAGGGGGGTTACAGAGGGGTATAACCCCGATATAACTCCCCTGCATCCCCTGAATAACCCCTGGACGTACGCAGCGCTGCGTACATCTTATGTACGCAAATATTTTTCGTGGATGAGAGCCTTGCTGGTAGAGCTCAAGGTAGACTAAGGAACTCAAACAAAGTTGCGGTGCGACAACAAGTCAACAATCAGCATTGCCAACAACCCGGTGCAATACGATAGAACCAAACATGTGGAGATTGATAGGTTCTTCATCAGTAAGAAATTGAATAACGGACTACTGAAGGTAAGTTATGTAGTTGTTGGAGAGCAAGTGGCTGACTGCCTCACCAAATGACTTAGCTCGTTAAATTTGTCTAGGTTATGTGACAAGATGGGCTTAGTGGATATCTTTTACCCATCTTGAGGGGGGGAGTGTTGAGATTTATATCTAGTTTAGGATCTTATTGTAAATAGAAAACATAGAAGAAGTCTAAGGATTTATTTGTAAAATGTTGTAAGGCTTTATCTAAGCCGATTCATTAATAATAGAAGATGACTTTTAGAGCAAACTTTTCTATTAGCACAAACATAAATTTCAAACTCTAAATACCTCGGTGGAATTCCTTTAAAATTGATGATCCCATTTCATTCCTAATATGAGTGAAAATGAAATCATTGTTTTCTAAAATATACTTATCATCTAAAAGTAACCAAATGAGTCATTTGTTTCTTTGATAAGCTAAAGGGGCATTTGGGATTACTTTTATTTTTTATTTTTATTTTGTTTTATTTATTTGATTTAAACAAAAACAAGAAATAAAAGTTAGGTCAAATAGGCATTAACATTCCTCTTCTTTTTTTCTTGGATGGAATAGAACCTAACGTTATACTGTTTCTGTCAAGATCTCTTCAAAGCTTTGTCGGGGTATAGAACCTTATGTACCACTATATATTCAGGAAAAAATGTGCAAATATGTTTGGATATATATTGATTTTATTATAAATTGTAATTAAAGCAGCATCCTTTTTATCTTCTTAGTTCAATTATGTTTGGATATATATTGTTGTTAATGCTAAATAGGATTCTTTTTATCTCTTAGTTTCTTTGAACAGTCTAGAGACTGCTGCTTGGGTTTTTTTAAAATTTTATTTTAATTTTTAAATTATTATTATTATTATTCTTTTTTGCAAATTATGCTGTTTCTTTTCAATATCTCTTCAAAGCCTTTGTTTCTTTTCAATATCTCTTCAAAGCCTTTGTGCTGTGGTATAGAACCTTATCTAGATGTTGTACATTCAGGAAAAATATTCATATATATATTTGGCTATATATTGTTATTAATTTATAGTTTAAGCTAGACTAAGTTCAAAAGTAAAAAACAGAGAATAAGCTAAAGTAAAGGAAAAAATAAACCAATATTATTAACATTCTAAGTTAAGGGTAACCTGGTATTGGAACTAGATGAAATTGAAAGTTTAACAAGGTTTAATCAATCTAGGCAATGAGATGATAGAAATTTGATGCATTCATCTTATTTAAATAGTTAATTGAATATAAAAAAAATGAAATCTGAGACCTCCAATTTGTAAAGAGTAATACCACTAGGTTATATACTCAGTGGTAGAAATTTCTATATAAATCATGAAAGACATCATGAAATTTTGCCAAATTTGATGGATATTGTAGATAGCAAATTCCCGTGTTGGATTTGAAGTTATCCATGAAAACATACCAAGATTTTATTATAGAAATGAATCAAGCTGAAAGAACGAGAAGAAAAGAAGAAAGCCAAGTTTCCATGAGTCACTTAAGGAATTGGAATATGAAAAATCCAATTAAAACCCTTTAAATAAAGAATGGCTAGACAAATTACACATCAGTTAAATATTTTGAAAGAGAAATTTTAGTAAGATTTCATATTCTTACCTCATATCATATATTTTATGCATATGCTCCACCAATAATCCCCAGCTTCAGTGGTAGAACCAGAATTTAAAAAGTCATAGAACTAAAAATTAAAAGTAGGCTATTATTAAAGTTTAAAGCTTTCATCTTCTTAAATTTTTTTTTAAAACTATTATAAATATTATTATTAAATTAAAAAATATAGTTAATATTAAAGTATTATTAAGTATTTAAATTTAGGGGTCAAAAATTTTAAGTGTATTTTTATAGCCTAAAAATAGGCCCTCGACGAGTAGAAGGAAAGTCGTTGTTGGAGCCATCACTAACACTTACGACAATCACCCTGCCCTACTCGGCCGACCAAACCTAGCCAACCGGCCAACCTCAGCCGGTCACATTAAGAAGTCGGCCAGCCATCAAGGGCCGGCCATCACCAAGCCGGCTAGTCCCCGGCTAGCCACCCCCAATCTATATCGACCACCCTCGCTGACCCCTTCCAGTTGGTCGACCACTTCACTTTACTTCAATTAGCCTTACGGCAAATGAGGGACTCCCAGCCGGCCACTAGGTTCGGCCGAATGAAGAACCGGCGGACCACTTGGGCCGGCCACCATGGGTCGGCTATAGTGAAGGAAGACAGCTGACCATCTTGGTCGGCCACCCCTGGATGGTCAGCCATTTAGATCCATCAGCAAAAGTTACCTAGGTCGACTACACCAAAAGACATTTCATGTAAAAAATTCCAAGAGTGTCGATCCAAGCAAGGGGAAGGCCGACATATCTTTCTCAGCTCCCCTTAGAGCAAGGGCATAAATGTAATATCAATTTTCCTCCTTAAGCTCTCTCTTACCCTCATATAGGGAGATCTCTCACATTCTCTTTCCACCAATAACCTTCAAGCTACATGGATTAAAAGGGGCTAAAGAGCCTGGGAACACCCCTCTTTGCTCCCCACAAAGCAACTTCTCTCTCTCTATCTCTCTCTCTCTCTCTCTCTCTCTCTCTCTCCATCCATAGGAATCCGACTCTATTCTTTGGGTACAGTTCAAAGGACAGATTTGGGTTCAACAATATTAAAGAATATTTAAAACAATTACAACAACAACAAGCCTTTATCCCACAAAGTGGAGTCTGCAACATGAATCCTTTTTCTCCATCATGTTTTATAGTGTCATAGTTTCATTTAATTATAATAAATTAATATCATTTTCTAGACAAAATGCCAAGGTCTTTTTAGGTGTAAGCCTAACTTTCTTAACATAAGTCAAATTTAAGGCATCTATTATACTAACCGGATTATCAGATGATAGACGTTTAATATGATCAAATCATCTAAGACGACACTCTCTAATCTTCTTTGCCACTACAGCTACAACAACCCTTTCACGGATATATTCCTTTCACATTTTCTCTAAGTGTAAAACCACTCATACAGCTAAGCATTCTCATCTCAACAACACTTAACTTAGTTTTATGCTTCTCTTTTATAGGCCAACAAGCTACACTATAAAGCATTGCAGGTCTCTCCATCTAATAAAATATTCATTCAGTGAAAACTGTACTTTATTTGTCACACAGTAGGCCCTGATGCATTAAAGAATATTAAAAACTTCAGTAAAAAATTTATGGGTGACAAGTGCCTCCCTCAACCACCAAATGGGTCCACCACTACTTTGGCTTATAGGCATGGTTCAAGATTACAAAATTAGCTCATTAGTGCAATAGCATAAATAATGTAGATATTGAACCCAATATAACTAGCTTTGTAGGGAGCAAGTTGTTCTGCAGATTAATTCTAATTAGATGAACTATGGTAGGGTTCTAAAATGAGGGTAAGTACCCTTGATGAGTTCTTCCAACGAGCCTCTAGCAGTTGGATAGCACTTTGGGCAAATTAATGAGTTCTTTTAGAGAAATAAACTCAATTGAAGAGCAAGTTTATGTGTCCCTTGGATGAATTCAACAACTAAATACTTAGGGTTGAGTTAGAACAAAGTCTTGAGAGACTTCTCTAAAGTACAATTTTGGGTGGCTTTGAGCAATCATAAGCTTTATGAGCTACTAGGTGTAGACAGTTCAAGCAAATTCTCAATCAAAGTTTAAAAGTCAACACTTTGGGTTGAATTAGAGCTAAAAGACTTGAGTGACTCATCTAAAATGCAGTTTTAGGAGACATGAGGCTTCGAGCAACTTAAAGCTTTGTTAGATACTAGCTGTAGGCGGTTCAGGTAAGTTCTCAATCAACGATTTCTTAAACCCAATGCAAGTTCTCAAAGTGAATTGATTAACCTAACCCAAGTGAATATAGGTGTATATCATTTCCCCAATTCTCATCTTTCTAAGAAGCCATGAAGGACTGGAGAATAACAACAGTGACAAAACCAGTTCAACTTGAGTAACTCAGGTTATATGCTTTGATTAATCCAGAGCATTTACACAACAAAATGCATAATGTTTTGGCATGAACTTAACATTATGCATTGATCCTAGTAAATTTAAGGTTTATTATTTTGTTTTAGAACTTTACAATTTAAGCTTTATCGCACTTCACCTGCTATTTTATTGAAGCTTATCTTCATGCAAATATAAGAAAAAAAATTAAGCATGTTTTAGGCATTGTTGTCAACGATGAGCTTATATTAATTTCATATTTTTTATATCAATCATAGCTTTTCCTGTTGCTAAGAATTACCTATCCAAGAATACTAAACATTTTTATCTTCTTCCATATATAATATTATGAAGTCAGCAGGAAAAGAAACCCATCGATTTTCATTAAGACGTCTTCTGTAACTCCTCTAGGATAAGTTAATTGACAATCTATGAATTGAAAATTTAAAGTTGTAAGTTAAACTTCCCATAATTTCAATTTCCTAAAAAGTAGTAAATATATGAAATTAATATAAGACCCGATGCCACATATTGTCTTTCAAAAAAAATTATCTCCTGTAGGACACTACATTCTTCAACCAAAACTATAGTCTCAAAATCTCACAATTTTTTTTTTCGTTTAAAATTTATTTCATGAATTTCATATAACTAGGTATTGTTCAAGAACATCAACAAATGGGATGTTTATGATTAATTTCATACTCTAAGAATCTAGCAAATTGTTTATAGATGGGGATGTTTGATTTCTTGTATTATGGTGTAAATTAAACTAAATGCAATGGTTTTCAAAACCAAATGTTCGTTTATTTGAAATTCACCCAACACATCAAAACTGGTGTATTCCTAATTCATTGGATTTAAATGATTTCCCAGTACACTGTAAAGAACAACCTATTGTTGCTGCTATTGTCAAATGTCGATCTCCCATCCCTGTTGGCCACCGCCTCAAGCCACCATCAGCCCGCCTGCCTGCTAAACACCTCTCTTACCAGTTGATTGCCGCTTATTGCAAACCCCAACATTGTGGGATGCCGTCATCAACCATCGGCCAACCATCGTAGCCACTGCCGCTTCCTGTATCACAGCCACTGGTCATCACTTTTAGCTATTAGTGAGCATTTTTATATTGATTTTATCTTTTTCAATCTAAACACAAATATTTAAATTTCTACATTTATTTATAATAAACCAAACAATTTCAAAGTATTTCAAACACTTTATATTTTAATTATATTGTTATTCCTTTTATGCTGCATTTCTTTTTCAGTGAACCAGACAATCCCTAACTTGCTTTTAAAATCTCTGAAGAAAAGAAGGTGGAGATATTTATTTTTTATTAAATTTTGCTACATTTTTTTCATTTTAGAATTTTTCATTTTTAGTTTCAGGTTCAAGTTCAGATTCACTTTCTTTATCACATCTTATTTTCTACATTCTTTTCCAAATCTCAATCATTTTTTAATTGGATGCCCATACATTATTCCTTATTCTTTTTCTTAATATTCAATTCAGTCTTCAGTATTATTTGATCGAATAAATTGGGGTCGATTGTCCTAATTGAACTGCAATATTCCTAATTGTTATAGCATACTTTGTAATTGTGTGTTTATTTGCAACCCCAAGTTTTCCAATGATTGATTTTCTTCGGATAGATTTTGAGAAGTGAATGCTAAAGGGTTGCTAGGCTTAAAGGGTTTGAAAGATTGCTTATCTGGTTATTTCAATATTCTACATGTGCTAATTATTGTTCCAATTATTAGTCTTTAAAATTTGATTGTTATTTCAAATAAAATTTGAGTGATTTCTCCAACTTTAATAATGTGTTTGAAAATGGGTTATTTTGCCTATTGTTCACAAAGTTTAGTGACTACATTTGAAAGGTAAGAATCACCTAATTGAGTAATTTCAAAATCATCATTAACCATAGATCATCTCTGACCCCGATTCATTCCAGAGTAAACAAAATTTCAAAATATTGTAGTTAGTTGTGAAGTTAGAATGGATAAGTGATCGATTTCATGGGTACTAGCTATTTTCTTAGAGTTTCAGAAGCTCATTGGAAGTTATCAGTAATAATTTTCTATATCAAAACATATGCATCATCAAATGGCTTAATCATTACAGAACCTTTAGCTGCAACATTTACTCAAAGACTGCCATTATAGAAAATCTGGATTATCAACCTGCCTGCAAGACATGATAACAACACTTTCTTAGTAAAGTATTAAATCTCTCTCAAACTTTATAAATTGGCCCATTCTTTATTTGGATAAAAAATAATATCATTTTTAAATTTGACACTCTTAGATGGTGAAAAATATTTGGCCAAAAAAATTTGAGTTGAATCATTTCAAGTGGCTCTTGATACCGGGGGTAATGAGTTTAACCAAACTTTATCTATGTAAATTAAAAAAAATGAAAATAATCTAATTTCAATGATGTCATTAAACACTTACTTCAGTATAGTTAGAGGAAACCCATATTTTTAAAAAAACTAGCTATGCATAAGTTCGGATATTCTAAAGGTGAACTCTTGAACTGAGAATTATGAATCATTTAGATGATTGCAAGTTTCAGTTCAAAGTTATTAGCTTGAATGTTTGGCTTATTAATGCTTTGGTAAAGTCCATCTATCAAGAATGTTGCACAGTCTCTTGAAGGTCTAGTCTACTCTAAGTTACCATGATTTAAATTTGATTTTTAAGACTTTTTTTAAGAATTTATATGTTTTTTCAATTTTAAGTTATACGACATTGTCTAAGTGATCAACACTAGACATACAACACAAAATAATAAAAATTCCAAAAATAAAATATGAGTGTGACAATTAACAAAAGTTAAATAC
This sequence comes from Phalaenopsis aphrodite, assembly GCA_003013225.1. NCBI lineage: Eukaryota > Viridiplantae > Streptophyta > Magnoliopsida > Asparagales > Orchidaceae > Phalaenopsis > Phalaenopsis aphrodite. Next base: position 1,997,859 of record NEWO01000071.1, read on the forward strand.
TTTACAATAACAAAACTTCGAAAAAAAAAATTAATTACAATGACACCATAATATGGTATTAACAACTAATTACAAAAAAAGATCACAATATGATGATTATACTATAATAAATTAAATACAAGAAGATTACTAACAACAATTGAATTAAAAACATGATAATTAAATTAACTTGAGCAAAATTTTATTTGGATCTTTGACAACATCGTCAAAAATTTGACCGGCTAGATATTTGCAAGTGTACGTGGTGTGTACGTAATACATGAAGAGTAGGGCATTTTCTCACGAAGATTATAATAAAAAAAATTGATAAATTAATTACTAATTCATTATTACTTAAATTTTATTCTTCTTTTTTAATGGATAATATAAATACAATCTAAGTTTTTAATTAAACTCGGATTGTTACTCTTAGAGAGAATCATGAATTTATAATTCATCTATACTATATTTTTTTTGACTTCTTAAGTTAATATTTTCAAATTATCTTGGTTGTCAATTAAAAACGTATCTACTTTCTATTTTGTTCAAAAAAAAAAAAAAAATTAATCTTTCTAATTTGATAAACATGTTTTCTAGCAAGTGAAATTTTTGCATCAAAAGAATTTATTTTTACATTGCAAATTTTTAAGTAGTACATGCCTCCTACTCAAAAACTAGTTAATTTTTCCCTAATAGTTCCTCCACGACAACATCGATATCAATGAATCACACTAAATTTGAAATTTGTATATGGCCAGTACACATCTTTAAAAAGTTTGGAGAGTATTTAAACAATTAATTGTTGGGTTTGTAGAGCCAAAGCACTAGCACAGAGACCGAGTGCCCAACGCTTAAGCACCAGGTTGTGGGCGCTGATCACTGCTCGATTCCGGAGCAGCCAACGCCTATGTGATGGCATATGGGCGCATAAGCGCCCACATCAAGATGTGATGCAAAGCAAGGGACGCTTAAGTGTCCCCTTTAGGCAACTAGTTGCCCAATAGTGGGTGTGGGCATCGTTTTTCCAGTAAGTTTGACGCTTAGGGGTCAAGTTCGGGCTCCTATGTGCCTAAAGCAGGTTGGGACACGAATAACCTGTCTAAGGTCAATTTCGAGCAGCATAATATAGGTTTTCATTTGATGCGTTATTCGACAACATCCTGGTGAAAGAGAGAAGTTTTGGAGAGAAGGATTTCAATGATTTTGATGTGTTTTTCTTGAGTCAGTGTTCTCTATAAAGTCTCTGATTTTCATATTGAATTTTTTTGGTTGTGTGGCTTCGTGATTTTTTCCCATTCTCATGTTTTTTCTCGTTAAATCTTTGTGTGTTTTTCTGGTTTGTTTTTTGTCGTCCTTCTGTTTATAGGTTTGTTCAGTTTTATCGAATATGTCTGATCGTATTCTATGATGTGGTTTAGACTTTTAATTGAGTCTAAGCCCAATTGAATTTCGAGAAGGAAATTCTTCGGCGAGTTACTTTCTTCCAACATTAACATAATCAACTTAGGATTTCACAAGAATATTAATGATTTATCATGCACCTAGAGTTTCGCAACTTAGTTCATACTTCGGTAGGAAAAAAAAAACATAATTAAAAAGTTAAACATTTCAAATCTATTATAAATATATAAAAAATTGGAGAAAGAAAACTCAGAATAATGGATTCCTAGTGTTTGATTTGTTCTCCTTCTTCTCTTCTTTCTCCTTATTCTCTTTCAAGTGTTTTCTCTCATGCTAAGGCTCCATTTGAAGGAGCTTTGCCGTTCCTTCACTAGTCTCTTTGTGGGACAGGACTCATCATCTCCATTCTGAAACACAAAATTTCAGCATTCCTCTAATACAATGTCCGAAGACGTTCCAAAAACACTCCATCGCCAAATGTATATTTTTTTAGTCGGCGGCGTTGAGTGTGACCGAACTGAAGGAGAAAACCTTCTCAAATGGTGCCTAAGTCCACTCTTCCCCTCAATCTAAACAAAACTTAGTCACTATTACATTCTCTACTGCCCGCTCTGATGATCAGCACAGCCTCCCTTCAATTAACTTAAGATTTCACAAGAATAGTACCGATTTATCATGCACCGAGAGTTTCACAACTTACTTCATACTTTGGTAGAAGAAAAAAAAACTACAATTACAAAGTTAAACATTTCAAATCTATAATAAATATATAAGAAGTTGGAGAAATTAAACTAAGAATAATGAACCCCTTCTGTTTGATTTGTTCTCCTTTTCCTCTTCTTTCTCCTTATTCTCTTTCCAGTGCTTTCTCTCATGCTAAGTCCACTCTCTCCCTCAGTCTAAAAAAAACTTAGTCACTATTACACTTTCTACTGCCCCCTCTAATAATCAGCACAGACCCTCTTCAATTAACTCCCCCAACCACCGCACCAACAACACATGTTTATCCCAATTACGATGGTCCGCCGCTTCACGAAGCATATTAAGCTCTGCAATCAGTGCAGCACCCTCATCCGATGATACACCATCAAAGTGATTACGAAGTCAGACAGAGAATGGGAATGAGAGAGAGTAAGCGATTGAGAGAGAAAGAGAGAGAGAAGGGTCGGTAGGACTTACTATCGGGTCCGCCGAGCTTGGCGACGGCGTCGACAAAACGATCATGGAGGTCCGGCGTCCACCTAAGCCTCGGCTTCGGGTCTCTTGATAGCACCGCGGCCGCCGCTTCCGTCGCCCCGTACTGGTAGCCCCTCTCCATCCGCACAAAACTCTCAATCATTTTTCTTGATCCTCCGCTTCCTACCAAGTTCTTCTCCCACTCAACAACTTTCAAAACACGAAGGAAACGAAACTGAAGCAATCACAGCTTCCTTACCTCCATGACCGAAATCTCAATGAACCACTGTGAGATTCCAAATTCCATGTAAGTGAGATCAGTGCTGAGTGGGAATAAGATGTCGAGAAAGAGTGAGAGAAAAGGAGCGGAGATGGAGAGAAGAAAATCGGCCTTCCACGACGAATCGAATCTCAGAAAACGTACAGTGCTAGACAATATAAGGTTCCATTCCCGAGCAGAAACACCGCGGCCACCAGTGTAGCCGCATTGATATAGGATGGAACAAATTGTATTGATCCTCTTGTGATATTATAATGATATTTTGTGATATTATAATGATATTATAATGATATTATGATTAAATATATGTTTTTATTTTATCCGCATAATATACTCATTACACGTAGGGCTGTCAAAATAACTTCTTATTTGCGAACAACTCCTGTTCGGCTCATTAAGAATTTCGTGTTCGGCTCCTTCGCTAAGTTAACGAGCCGAACACGAACAACACGAACCAATATTTGTTCGTTCGTGTTCGGCTCGTTTTGATTCGAAATAATACTAATCAATTATATATATATATTTGTTCGTTCGTGTTCGGCTCGTTCGTGTTTGGCTCGTTTGATGAGTAGTATGTTTAAAAAAATTAATTGACTACAAGGCTATAAAGATTTATAATAAATTAAAAGTATTAATGAAGAAAATAGAATAAAAATTATTAAATTAGATTTAAATGTTGTTTTAAATCTTGCCCCAATCTTTAACATCTTATGGCTACATGATTAGGGTTATCAAAACGACTCTTTGTTCGGCTCGCTAAGCAAACGAGCCAAACATGAACACACTTTTTGAACTCGAAATATAAACGAGCCGAGCACGAGCTAAATCTAGGCTCGCTCGTGTTCGGTTCATTTACACCCCTAATTACACATAATATTTTCTCTTATATTACAGAGAATATTACCCATAGAGTGCGTATAAATCTAGACTTCATATATAATATTGTTGTATATTGTTGTACGATAAGTGTATAAATAGAGTACAACATTATTTCATATGAAATCGGAATGTATTTGGACTTCGCGTGTAATAATTTTTCTTGTTAAGAAATTATGCAATTAAAGATGAATACTTAAAGTCAGGTTAAATATTGGGGAAAAATTTGAATATTTAATTTAAAAGCCAAATATTAATTAAGTTATTACACAATGTGCGCAAATTAGTCAAAATTTATAATTATAATACTTTCAAATCAATTAATTAAAAAGTTATGACAATATAATTATATTTTATATTATAAATTAAAATAATTTATTCTATAATTTAATAGTATTAACTATATATATATATATATATATATATATATATATATATATATATATATATATATATAT
>NEWO01000071.1:2004754-2038243 GCA_003013225.1 Phalaenopsis aphrodite
GAACACGAGTTGTTCGCAAACAACGAACCGTTTTGACAGCTCTACACATCACGTAAAGAATATCACTATTTTAACTTTTAAAAGTTGAAATACATTGCATAAAATAATGACATGTATATAAAAATTGAAGTTTAAGATGGTAAATATGTAAATATATATAAATTATGTGATATGTATGTAAACCTCTGAATTCTAATGTATAAAAATTATTGAGCATCCAAAGGCAAAATTAATAGAAAATTTGACATCATGATGCCCAAAAAAAACAAAGAAACATATTTATGGTTTGATTTATTAAAATAATATGAGTAAGAAATTCACTTGAAATTAAAATATGTTTGCATTCTTTGAATTTTATTGAATCCTCATTAGAAGATATGTTTTGTAAGATCCAAATTTCTCTTTCTTTTACTTTATCGATTTGTTGTCACATTTTGATTTCAAGAATCATGTGATATCGTTAAGTTTTTTAAGAACTTGGTGTTGCCACCTTCTCGATCGAAACTTTCGTCGGAACCTTTAGTTTCCTTATTCGTTGCACTGCCTCGTTCGGCTACTTAAGGAGGACGGAGTCGAAGCTTAGGGTGTCACACTCACCTCTCTCTCTTGCCTCCCCCTGTAGCCATTGAACCCTCTTGACCAACTCCTTAGCTCGAGCTCATCATATTTCGAACTGAACCATTGTGATAAAGTCGTGATTAGAGTTAGTTGAAAAGCAACGAAGGGATCGTGGCGTGCGGAGACCATCGAAACTCGTAGCTTTCACCCCCTTCCTTCAAATCACAACTCCCTTTCATTCTCCTTGCCCGAAGATAGCGGACTGAAACCACCCTTTGCTTCTTCAGTCATTCCAGGCACCTTAAGCCCCCCCTTCCTTCGTTTCTTTCTTTTGTTTTTCTCTCTCTTTTTTTCTACTGTGACTGAGGCTTAGAATTTTGTTGCAACTTGGTTGTCTGCAATGCTTCAACTTTTGTAGTGTCGATCATAATCTCAAGAATTGTCCCCTCAAATTTCTAAATCAATCACAAGTGACATCTAACTAAGAGAACAAATCTAAGAATCATTGAACTAATAAATGACAAAAATCTAAAGGAGGTCATTATCAAAAGCTTTAAGGGAAGAATCAAGCGAAACAAAATTATTTTCACCCTCAGTAGCAGCAGCAACAAGTGAGGGTGTCTCAAAAATACCATTCAAGTCCTAATGCATCATAGTAATAGTAGTACTAGCAACCACCATCGACATATCAACACCCTCTAATAGTGAAATATCAACCTTAGGAACCTCCCGGAGCAACTTAGGCAAGCAATTCCACCTCGAGCATTTTTTATGAGGCAACAAGAAGACCACGAAGCTTTTAATGTGGTGACAAGTATTATCTCTATTCAAAAGCAATCGACAAGAATATTGTTTGACTCTGTGGCGCCGCTTTCATTCATGTCAAACAAATTTGCATCCAGCATATTGATTTCTTCATTATAAATTTGCATCTCATCCTTTATGATGCAACTACTTTATTGGCACCAAAAAAAGATAATTCAATGAGGCAATGTGTTAATAGCATAATTATTAATAGGATTACCATCAAGCATAAATATCTTATACATAGACCTAATAATATGTTCGATAAGATATCTAGACACACTTGTCACATAAAATAAGATCTTAAGTGTTGTTACCACCATATTATTATTAGGCTGGAAGATGAATGAAATATAGCATTTAAAGTCCCTAACATACCATCTGAATGGCTTGTGATGGCCTTTAATTTCTCTAATGTTGTAAACACTTATGTGAAAATTATGAATCTTGTGTTCTTACTCAATATTAATGGTTTACTTGATAACATCCACACATTAAATCATGAGAAAAACTAACACTTCCATCATTTTCTATTGGTTTTAAACAAGCTCAGTCAATTTAAAATATACATTAATTTAGATAAGTTTCTTTGCATGATTCAAAAAATTACATTATTAAGTATTATAATTACCACTTATGGACTAAAGCTTGATTTCACTTGGCCCACTCTAAAGTCATCCATTGTTGTTAAGAGTTATCATCCAAACTTATTTCATTTCTAAGCTTAGGACTCCTTCATAGTGTCCTATGTAGCTCTCTACCACTAGTCTAGCTGGGCCAATTCTCTTCTTGTAGTTCCAAAAGTGCTCTTACTTGAACCTAGCTCAACCCATGAAGTTGAGAGTCCTGTGTTAAGTTCACCTAGGAACTTGGGGATCCAAAATTGAAGCAGGGTTTGGTTTGACTCTATCCATGAGTGGCATGTGTAGTTTGCTTGACTCTAATCAAATCCAAAATTCAACATAAATTTAAAACTAAATTTGGCCTAAACTCAATCTGAAACAAAATCTTACTAATTAGAATCAAAATTAAGTTAAAATTTTAAAAATAAAATCCAACAAATCAAAACTAAACACAATCAAACCTAATCTAAAGTAAATCCAACAAAACCTAAAACTAAAGCCAATTAAACTTAAAAATAACCTCATATAATCTAAAACATAATTTAATTTAAACCCTAATACAATTAGATGTAAACTATAAATAAAATTAAATTGAACTTGATCCTAAACTAAACTTAACTCAATTAAATCTTAAGATAACCCCAAACCTAACATAACCTAATCTAAATTTAAAGTAAAAATTATTTAACTTGAGATCAAACTTAAATTAAACATAACTAATCCTATAAACTAAGTTAAATGAACTAAAATTAAAGTATTTGACTTTACCTAATTCTAATCTAACTTAATTCAAATACTAACTATGAATAAACCTACTTAAACTACACCTAGTTTGACTTGAAACTTAACATAACTAAACCTAATCAAAACTAAATTCAAACACTAAACCAAATCTAAACTAAGCCTAATCCAAATATAACTTTAACCTAGATTTAACCTAAAATTAGACTTATATTAAAGCTTATCTAAACCCTAAACTAAACTAATATTAGACTTAATGATTCAAATTAAGTCTAGCTTAATCAAACCTAGCCCAAAGCAACCTCTATAAACCACCTTGGGATCAAACCTCACCCAAACCAAGTTGGACTGCCAAGGTCCCACTTGGGCATGGATGGGACCTACCCACATCTAATCCAAGCCATTGAATTGATTTAAGTGCACCCAGGTTAGCCCAAAGGGATGACCCGAGAGCACCTCAATTAGAAACATCTCTAACTCACACTAAACTTTACAAAGCTCCCTCCTCCCTTCTCAAAGCTCTCCGTGTCACACTAGGCCAATTCGTCCCAACAATCCATCCCTCCTCAACACTTTGAGTTTGAAGAGATAGGTTTGTGAGTTCGTGGTGAAGTTTTGTGCCTAAAAACGGCTAAAATTTGTTATGCAATGAGGTAACTCATCAATCTCCCCTCCAACATTTCAGTTTTAGAATATAGAGAAATGCAATAAGTCCTGATGAAACAAATCATCATAACATTAGAACCCTTTCTATATCCTGATCCTTTTAGACTAAAATGGTATTAATATTGATTTTTGGATCACACATAGTAAAAGAATATATGTGAACAATCCACATCTCCTAGCTAGAGGTAGGAGATGTAATGAGGATCGTCAATCCTTTTTGTTTGGATTTAAGATTTCTAATCATGTTATTCTAGATAACATAGGACCCTAGGCTAAATCTCATGGCTCCCCTCCGATGTTCGATCTATGATCATAAGGCTAAGATGATAGCAATGTTTATACAAGGAGAAATGTTGAATAATGTTGCCTAAACAAACATTACTAGGTGTAAAGCCAAACCTTTTTAGCTGCTAATGCAACATTTTAATGAGCAACCTAATTTAAATTATTTAGAAATTCAATAAATCTATAGAACTTAAAAAATCATTAGAAATTCTTAAAAAATCCAAAAATGGAAAAATTCTCAAAATGTTCATGATGGTGAGTTTTTATCTTAATAAATTAAAAGCACCTATTTTTATTGATTAATTTTGAAGTAATTAAAAATAATAATAATATCATAAAACCTAAATTTATTATAAACTATTTAACTAAATGACTCCAACTTACATAAATCATTTCCTAAGATTCCCTAACCTCATAATTTTTATAAAATTCAATAAATAGGATAAATTTAAGTTAAACCATAACTAAATATAACCTCAAATGATATATAATATTTAGAGCAGTGTTGGGACCTCTTCCCAAACCCTTTTTTTTTGTTTTGGTAAAAGCGATCTCAAAGAGCATTATGTGATTTGAACTTGCTACCTCCTGATGCAATCTACAACCTCAAGCACTATGTCTCGAGTATTCGCCTTCCCAAACCTCTTGTAATTTTTTATAATTTTTAACATTAATTTAAAATTTAAATAAGTTTTGTAACTAAAATAATTGTTAAATTATAGAAAATTCAAATTAAGTTAACAATGCTCCAAAATTCCAAGGATCATTTCTCAAATCGTCTTTGACATCATAGTATAATATCGTGAATTTTGGTGATATGTTACATATTATTTTTTTTTCTAAAAAAATATTAAATCTTAATTAAATAAAAAATATTAAAATTTCTTAAAATCCTACAACTTAACATTAATGATTCCTTAGTACCTCAAGGAATCCTCATATCAATCCTAACCAAAATCTAAGTAGGCATTCCACCCACTTAGTCATAAAAAAAAAAGATGAATAATGAAAGAGGTAAAACTAAACTTAATTAGAGATTATATTTAAAATTGTACATAAACTTAAGTCTTAAACCAAACTCCCCCTACCTCAAAACTCACATTGATTTCCTTATGTCATTTGTTATTTCATAAGGTATTTAAGTGTCGGTTTGTAGGTTGATCAAACTTAAACTCAAGTCGAACCCCAAATCAAGTTAAGACCTAAAACAAATTCAAATTGCAAGTCAACTTAAAACTTAAACTAAAACCAATCTAATTGAAACTTAAAATTCAATTAAAACAAAACCAAAATATTTAAATCACTTTAAATTCATTAGTTTGGCATTCCTTACTTTCACAAGTGAGGTGTTCTCCCTATCACAATGAGGAAACTATGAATGATGGGACACACTCTTACGTGGGTCTAGCTAGTCATGTCACTCTTGAGAACTTAAAAAATTGAACTCAAGCTCAATTGAAATCTAAAGGTCAAAATTTGTTTTTAAATCATTAATAGATTAAACTTAAACCACCCTTAAAAAAATTTTCAAATCAAAATTAAAATTAAAACTTAAAACATTCATACCACATTAAACTAATTGCTAATCCACCCATTTAGACTAGATGCTAGGATTGTTGCTTGTGCATAGATTGAATGTTATTATTATTTTTTTAAATAAAGTGATGCTTGTTTTATGTAGGAAGCCGTGATTGGCATGACTTCCTACATAAAGCCGTGAGAGCTATGAAAAAATAATTGAAGTACTATATTTTTCTAAGTGTTAATTTACTTGTGTTTATGCCCTTAGGCATGACCTAATATAAAAGATGGGCTTAGCACTCGCTGTGGCTAGGCTTACCTATGTTGATGATACACATATATTTTCCTAGTAACCCTTATTTTGAAGGTTTAGTTAGGTTTTCTTTTTGAATTTCATTGTCCTTAAACTAGAACTAGGTTTAGAGTCTATAGAAATAAAATGGGCAAGGATGGACTGCACTCACTCGATGGTTACTCACGATGCATAGAAAACTCAAACAATGAAAAAACCAAAAATGATGAACCAAGAAGGCAAATGAAAGGATAGAAGACAAAGACCCACAAATCGACCCATAATTTTAGTAATGGGTTGAACAAGGGCATAGATCAACAACCCTTTTTTTTTTCTTTCGAGGTGTATAGCGAAACCTAGCCACTCTAACCTATCCTACTATATATTGTTTGTGTGAGGTTGATATTGGCTTACTTTAATCGTGCATTAGAAGTTCTTTCTTAGATTTCTTGTTGTGATTATGTGCCTAGGATAGCCTGACTTTTTTCTCATCATACTCTCAGAGCAAAATGATTTTTCTACCTAACCTAATGACTTCCAACATAAATTTACACAACTTAAATAAAATAATAAAATCACCTATAGGTTTAGTCAATAAAATCAATTAAAAATCGTAGGGACATCATGGCCATTTGCACTTGCATAAAAGTTCTACCCCTTGCCTTTGACATTGTTTCCATTGCATATACGAGGCACATCAAATCAAAGAGAATATCCACCCTTCTCGAGAAAGACTACCATTTACATGATTGCCCTTAAATTCACTATGTTAGCATGTATACATATATTACTCGTGTACATATGACCTTCAAATCAAAATCAAATTGTTTATAACTAATAATACTAAATATTATAAAACTTTGCATTAATTAGATGTATATTTGTCCAAGCTGCTCAATCTTTGAGGCCGACTTGTAAGTCTCAGCACATCTTCCTAATTTAACAACAAATTTACCTATCCACTCATGCACATGATTGAATTCATGACTTTAAAGCATATGTGGTTGAGCTAGCTACCCTCTAAAAGCAGAGTTGCAGACCCATATGAGTCTGGTTGGATTTCACTCCTCAATGTGAGTGGAGCCCTTAAGTCTCAATATGTCTTTTTAGACTCTCTACCCATATCGATGGCGCTAAACTTAGTTTAGGTTCTGAGATAACATGTTTGTTCTTTCCTGCAACAAACACTCTCACCTTCTAAGTGTTTTCCATAATCACATATTGTTAAAATATAAGCCTTAAATTTTTAATAAAATGAACAACTCAAAATCTAAAATCAATATTAATTTACAAAACATAAAACCTAACCATAGGATAGTCTGAAGCACCACTAAACATCTCAATAGCCAATGTTTCCTACCCTTCCTCTATTGGCTTCCCGTAATAAGTGTTTAAAATTTGAGCCAATGCTATTGAAATATCAAAACACCAACCTTAATTATAAACTTTGATATATGTAGAAACGTGAGTCACTTTTTTAATTGAAAATTTTTTCTATAAGACAATATCTTTTATTATGTAAATAATTATAGGAGCTTGCTCCTAAATGAAACACGTACCCTAAAATAAAATAAATTATGTTCAACCCACACAGAGCAGTGGAAAACATTCAACAACGTAAACCCGATATTGAAACCATCATTTCATGACTAGATCCATCATTATGTAGTAATTTCATATTTCAAGATGATATATTATTCCTAATAACATATCCAATCACAATACGAAAAATTTTTAAACACTTGTGTTGTCCACACATTCCCCTTCTAATGTGAATTTAACCCTTCTCCATGCATAGACAACCTCCAATATACATTGATGGATACTTTTACAAGAAAATACTACTCAATATCCCAAAGGATTGTATGAAGTATTCAATTATAATTTTACTAAATGAAATAGATTATTGATTTAGAAAAAGAATTCAATTTTCATCTTAAGATTTGGAGGCTTAGTGGCCGACCCTTCAAATAAGATGTGATTTTATGAACTTCCGCAATTCTATTACATTTTTTCCATGACATCAATATATTTATTCCTACTCATATCCCCCGAAAACTATAACCAATCCAAAAATCAAGCAGTCAGTCAAACTATGATAGATTGAACCTAATCATGATCTATTGGCTATTTAATCACCCTCTCCCTTATAATTTGCTGATTTTTTTTTTTATATTGAACTAGTCATATTTTCCTATAACTAGTGATAATATTTTTATTTTTTAAAGCCCGAAAATCTATTCACCATGGCTAAACATCCATCCAAATCTTGTGGCTTTCCAATTAAAATTCAAAAATATCAAAGTATAAAAAAATTCTTTAAAATATTTAGAATATAACTATAAATCTCAATCTATATCTCTAATTGGTTTCAAGTCTTTGCCTTATACTCTCTCTAGCAAAGGCCTAAAGTTAGATCTAATATCTTCTATTTTTAGGTTGTATCTTGCATGTGTTGGCCCATAAAGTAAGATTTCCCTTGGCTTCTCCCATCCAAATCCCAATCATTTGCTTTCACACCTTCCCTAATATCTTTTGAAATTTCCTAATAAAAAATATCATATCACTCAAAACCAAGCCAACAACTCCCATCAAACTAAGATTTGAACTCAATACTATAGCAATAACTATCAAAAGTTTTCATCAATTAAGCAAGTTGGAACCCATTCAATTCTACATGTGACCATTAAAGGCAATATAACCTTTTTTTAACCAAATAGTGCACATTAAAACTAGACTTTCTTTTAAAACCTCGTTCTAAATCAAAAATAAACTTCATCGCTTCATATAAAAGGTTCGATAATAAAAGTTATCTCATGTTCATCATATACATCATCAAACATACTATACTCACCACCCAAAACTTTATGCAAACACCAATGTTTAGTGTAACTTATGTGGTCAAAAAGTTTCATAGGTTGTCATGCAACATGCACATCGTCACGCATATCCATCCAATGTTTGGGTAACAAAGTGTAACAATTCTCACACACATTTTGTTGGAATGCCTTCACCCACTAGCCAATAAAGATGTAATACTTGGACATTGGATGATTAAAACACTAGAGATAAAACAAAGTTTTCATCATTAGAGACGAGATTATGGGTATGTGGCATTTGGTGATAATACTAAACAACAAATAATTGGAATTGAAGCAACTGAAAAAAAAAACACACACACACACACACATCAACCATTAAAACTAGCCTATTGCTTAATAGTTTAAAATATAATTTAATTTTTATTAGTGAATTATGTGATTATAAATTAGAAGTTATATTTACTCATCATATTGTATCATTAAAAAAAGATAATATTATTTAAGTAAAAAATTAAGTGTAATGATATTTATTTAAATGATATAAAAAATATGATCAATGAAAATTTAACTTTGTTTAAAATCTAGCACAAATGATACTTTATTAACACGAAAGACTACATGCAAGTATGCAAAAACTATAGAAATAATTTAAACCTAGATTATCAAAAAAATTATTTTTATTATTTTTGTGATGCTTGTGTGCATGACAAATAAACTAGAAATTCATTTAAGAATAAAAAAAAAATTATCACTACTCCACATGAATTTACTTGGACTTATTCCAACATTAGCTTAAAAGGAAAATCACATAAATTCATGATTGTAAAGGATTATTCAAAATGTAATTGGCTAATTATTCTAACAATAAAGCATGATGCATTTAGAGAGTTTAAGAAAAAAACAAATTATATTCATAAAGAACATGCATGTTTTATTTCTAAGATTAAGAAAATCATGATTGAGAATTTGAAAGTGGTTGAAAATGAAATCAAACATAATCTTTCACCACCTAGGATTCCTTAACAAAATGAGCTTATCAATAGAAAAAACAAAACATTGTAAAACTAGCTTGATCAATGCAAAAGATGGACATAGGCTATAAAACTATTTTTAGGTAGAAGTAATAAAAGCTACAAGTAATGTAATCAGTAGAGTTATATTTAGAGATTTGAAGGGCAATAGAGTTATCATCCTTGGGAATCAAGCTCAAAACAAATCGTAGATACGTCGGTAAATCATTTAAAATTTCTATCAAAAGTTGAGCCTAAATTAATTGATGAAAACATTTAAGGATAAATATTGGATTATCAAAATATGTTTGGGAGTTGGTTCAAAGACTCGAGATTAAAACATAATTGGAACAAAATGAATCTTTAAGAACAAGTAAGATGAATCGGATAGCATTAACAAAAATAAGACTAAAGTAGGTGTACAAAGATGTACCCAAATAAAAAGTAAAGATTTTGAGGATTGTCGACCTCGTTCCCTTTAATAAGATTAACAAAATCCGTTCCTAGCCTGTTGTTAGTCTATAGAATCCATCCCTAGTATAGGATTCCTCAATAAGTTCTTGTAGGTGACCCCATATTGGCTATATAGCATATGGCCAACCAAAACCAAACTAAAATTTCTTAATACTCCACTTTTGATTCAAGTGAACTCATTTGGTCTTCGGCTCATAAAATAAAGTTCATTGAAACCAAAATCAAACCTACATTGAAACTAAGGTACCCCTAGGTCATCTTTAAGATCCTTGAATCCTATAAATTCAAACCCAAACGAAAGTCTTGGGACTCATTCTAGCTTCCTGTGACTCACCTTCCAGTCAAAAAGACTTTATCAACCCAATTTGACTAGGTTAACTCATAATGGTCCGCTACGACTCGCCCTCTAAATCACTTAGTTTACTCGAGAATTCAATCCCAATATAACTAATAAAGCTTAACATGCATATCAAAAGCAGAAAAGAAACCATAAATAATGCAATAGTCCTGAGATTCTGAGCCTGCAACAGCCAACACTGAAGAGATTTTATTTTGAATATACCAATGAAAAAAAAAACTAACTTTGTAGCTAATAAACTTCACTATTATAGTGAATAACTCTTCATAATCATAAGCCAAAGTTCTACTAAATCTCAAAACAAAAAATTTGACGAATCTTTAATCTTTTCTCAGAATGATTTCCAACCAAATCCTGCCATTGTTCAACGAGGTAAAAAGTAACACAAAGCAACATAAAGAAAAGAAACAATGACATTACTTTCTATAAAACTATAGACTAAAATTTTCCATATGGTTCCTTACCCTGACATCGTTCTATGATTTTAAAAGGTGTTTCAGGATCGAATTTAGTAGGGAGAGATTGTGGAAAGTCGAGAGAAAAGAGATGCATAGTTGGCAGGGTTTGGAGGGGGGCTGAAGGAGTTCGGCGGCTTCCCGGACTGAAAACAGCAGGGAGAACGACAAAACGGCGATCTCGCGAAGGTATGGCTGCTAAGGAGGGTCCACCGCTTATTCTTCAATATGTAGATTCACCGTTTGAAGAAAATTAGGCAACAGCTCTCCAAATAGGAGAAATCAGGAAAACAAACTCTACAAATAACATAAACCAAAGCAGATATCTCCAAATCCAAGTTATAAAGGCATCAATTAAAACTAATTATAATTCAAAAATAAATAAAAAAAGTCACGAAAGACCCATAACAGCAAATTAGCACGAAATTTACCCACTATAGTTTCGCACGGGATGGGAATCCCGCTCTGTCCATCCTAGGGCATCCTTCTGGACGCTCCCGTGTCATACCCTTACCATTACCCAAGCTTCAAACCATCACAAATAAAGACATATTAAAAGGGCTTAGAAATCCAAGTATGAAGCGTGCCATTATAAGTACATTAAAGCTACAGGTTAATTAATAACAAGTGAACAATCATTTCAAAAGAAACTTTAGCTCGCAAAACCTTATAAATCCCATGAGGACATCCAAACTGAAAAATATAACTATAAAATTCAAATTAGAATAGCAGTCTGTTGGGAATGAAAACTTATTAGAAAAGAAGTTGAATCGATTATAAACACTGAAAACAAAAGAATAAAATGTGCTGATTTGTGAGCTTTAACATTATCAATCAAACCATGTTAAGAGAAATAAAATATACAAAGCATCCTCAGCCATATTCAACGGCAACTACTCACCAGCAACAATGACGGGGAGGCCCCTGAAAGAAAACCATCAATAATCAGTTTGGTACAGCTCTACGGCTAATATTTATTAGCATCACAAAGGTAAATAAAGTAGCAGATGATAAGCTATATACGTTTATTAAATCATGTATTTGATGATTAAAAAAATTAAGGGGCATTTCCATACATACTACCCAATTCCTAACAAGGGCTGTAAAGGAGCTGGGCTTGAGCGAGTGGAGTCTCGGCTCGTTCTAATTTGGCTCGTGTTTGAAATGTCTTGTGAACAGTGTGTTCATGTTCAACTCGAATAACATATTCTTGTTCGTGTTCGGCTCGAAATAGACTCGGTAGAACATATTCTGCGGAATAACACCGAGTAACACCGTAGTGTTATTCGAAGTATTATTGGTGTTATCGGTCTTATTCCGAGGTGTTTCACCGCGGAATAACACCGAGTAACACCACGGAATAACACCGCGATGTTATTCGGGTATTATTCACGATGTTATTGATGTTATCGGTGTTATTCCGCGGTGTTGCGCCGCGGAATAATACCGAGTAACACCGCTAAATAACATCGTGGAATAACACTGCAGTGGTATTCCGCGATGTTACACTACGGAATAATATCTAAAAAACACCGCGGTGTAACCGATAACACCAATAACACCGTGGAATAACACCAATAACACCGCGAAATATTGAGTATATTTATATTTATATTTATTAATTAATTTACTTATTTCATTTCGTGCTAATTCGAGCCGAACACGAGCGAACAAATATTAGTTCGTGTTCGGCTCGTTTATATTTCAAGCTTAAAAATTTGTTTGTGTTCGGCTCGTTAAATTTAACGAATGAGCCGAACATAAGCTGCTTAACGAGCCGAACACGAGCTGTTCACGAACAACGAGCTGTTTTGACAGCCCTATTCCTAACAAATTACATATCAAACACCTAAACATTAATTTTAACATTTAGACCACCCAAATCTTTTATATTATATTAAAAATACCATAATATTAATTTCTAAAAATGAAATACACATTTTCATACATAGGTAAGGTGGCATGTATGTAAAATTAAAGTTTAGGTGTTAGATATGTAAATACATAAGAATTGAGTGTAAATCTTCCAAATATCAAATAGTAACTTGCAAATGTCAAATTGCAGCAGGATTTAAGCAAATCAATCAACTGTTGGCCTCTATAATTGTCTAAATTCACCAAAACTGAAGAACACTCATGGAAGGAATATGCATGGAGTACAGCATCATGCTGTTATGAGGGGCATGCCGACGGTAATCTGTACATAAATAACACTTGAAAATTGTTTTGAACTTCAAAGACCATAGCCGTTTCATGCTTCCTCCTCAGAACTAAAACCAAACATTAAGGGCCATTTGCTACATGTCACCCAATTACTATGTATTTACATATCTAAGACTTAAATTATTTGTTTTTTTTCCTTTCTTCCCGGTTCGGTTTTTTCTTTTACCTTTAAAATTTTCCTTTTTTTACTTTTTAAAATTGAATAAACATGTTCATGCATAGATAATGTGGCATATATGTAAAAAATTGAAGTTTAGGTGTAAAAAATGTAAATGCATAGAAATTAAGCGAATCTTCCAAGCATTGAATAGCGCTCTTACGAAGCTAACACCCAATTTGTTTTTCAAGTTCTTATATGCATATTCAACTCTATTCAACGTCGGTATGTAAAAAATAGTAAGACCTCATTAACAAAAACTTCAACCGAGTCGCTGTCATGAAATGTAACCTTCAAGTAATATGGCGGCAGAAAGTTAAGCTACGATAGGGAATTCATTACTAGAAACTATAAAATAAAAGCCTATTAAAAACTTAAGAGAAATTTACATAGCTACCACACAATTTTTATGGATTTACATATCTAACACCTAAAGTTTGACATTTACATCCATAACACTTTGGTGTTATAAACATAAGCATAAAAAGGTGCATTTGACTTTTAAAAGTTGGTAAAGTGATAGTTTTGATGTGATCTTAAGGATTTGAGTGTTATGAAAGCAAAAAGTAAAGTCTAGGTGTTAGATATGTAAATACATATTTATTGGGTGGTTTATATGTAACGCCCCTTAAAATTATAATTAATTATAACTGGGTAGAATTTTAAGTTAAAGAAAAAAAGAAGTCGCATGGAAATATTTTTTCTCAAAGGATGACATGAATAGATTTATAGTCACAAAAGGTGTCGATAGCATATGTGCGAGAGAGAGAATTTTGTAAAAAGTTTACCAGCCACCGACAGTTCGTGAGAAAAAGTCATTGTCTAGAGAAATGGCAAGAGCAACAGCGACGGCTCTTTCCGACAGAGTCAATGGACGCTTAACTTCCAATTCTTGTACCTAGAAAGTATTAAGAACTAAGTAAAAAATAAGCGAAAAAAGTATCACATAATTTGCTTTGATTTATACAGAGAACTTTTCAAGGCACTTACAACTGATGCAAGACCAATCTTTGGACTTGAGTAAGCATTACCAAATCGAATGACATACTGACCAGCATCAGTGAAAAGCTGTGAAAAGAAAAATATTTACCTATTTCATTTTCACTTTCATCAAAAATTTAGTGCGCTTAACAAATTAAATCTAACTAAATGAATGAATGATGCTCAAATGGCACCGAAAATCAAAACGCAAATGTACGTTTCAGTTTTTCAATTAAATTCTGACATACAAAAAATAAAAAATGGTTGGCATGAATTTAACAGTGATTGTGGGTGTAAATGAGCCAAGCAGACTTGCGGGCCAACTCGAGCTCGACCATATCATTAGCTCGTGAACTAAGCTCGACGAGCCAACATAACAAGCTCAAGCCGGCCCCGACTCGACTCCTTAGTCGTGAGCCAGCTCATTTTAATTTTTAAAAAATTAACTCAAAATAGATTAAAAATTCAAAAAGTTAAATGTACATTTCAGTTTCACTTTCATCAAAAAATTAGTGCGCTTAACAAATTAAATCTAACTAAATGAATGGATGATGCTCAAATGGCACCGAAAATCAAAACTCAAATGCACATTTCAGTTTTCCATTTAAATTCTGACATACAAAAAATAAAAAATGTTCGGCATGAATTTAACAGTGATTGGGGGTGTAAATGAGCCAAGCAGACTTGCAGGCCGACACGAGCTCGGCCATATCATTAGCTCGTGAACTAAGCTCGACGAGCAAACATGATAAGCTCAAGTCAGCCCCGACTTGACTCCTTAGTAGTGAGCCTGCTCATTTTAATTTTTAAGAGATTAACTCAAAATAGATTAAAAACATTCTGCTTTCCAACATACTAATGCAGCAAACCCACAACAGAAGGTAGATATCACTTATTGGTAACCATTAGGAGGCAAACACAGCCATTGTTTGACATATATAAAAGCCAATGGTAACTTTTACTGGAGCATCACATAGGGCTTGTTTGTTTTTCCCTAGCACACTTCATAAGCAAATTAAAAATTAAAATGGCATGCACCATAAAAAGAACAGGCAAAATATATCAAAATAGGACCCTGACGCTTTGTAGTGAGTTATTTTAATCCTAGAGTCTATAGAAGTAACAATTTAGTACCCAGACTCTTTTAATGGAGGCTAAATAAATCCTCCGGGCTGACTATTATTAAAAGAATGAGGGGACTAATTTGATGCTTATATAGACTCTAGGATAAAAATGACACAAGTAAATAGTTAGGAGATTATTTTGACATTTTACTAATTCTAGTAGCCTGATTGATATTTATCTATGGAAAAAAGTCAGAGAAAACCTCAAGGCCAAACCCCCTCCAGTCCCGATCAATCTGAGCGAGCACATTATCATCTTCATCCTTTAGAGTGAAGGTCCAGTTCCAAAGACCAGGGTTTTCAACCACAGCAAACTGTTTATTCCTAAATCACAAAAAGGAATTACTCTTTAAAAGTTTGATAAAACCTACTTAAAATAACAAGTAGAAAATAGATAAAGCCTTAAACCATTACAGAAACTTCAAAAAGCAGCAATGGGTACTCTAATATGTATCTTAAGCATTTGACAGCAATGCAAGGAAATATTTAGAGCAGCTCTAATAAGTAAAAAGCTGCCTACTAATATGAATTTGTGACACAAATATTCTCAGGTAATTAATGCTTGATTATATATTTTATTATGTGTAGTTTCTAAGATGTGTCTCAAGGAAAGTAAAGATGAAACCAGAGTGACTATCAGTAATTAAACTCTTTTCAACTACCGCAAACAGCAGACAACCGAATCAGCCAGAAGTTAATAACAATGAATCCAAAGTTTAGTGTTCAAACTAGTACTTTCAGGAGTGAATTTATACATTTTCACATAAAGAAAACCCAAAATATGTAAAAAAAACAGAAGATTTTTACATACATACCACTCAATTCCTATGAAAATCTAACCTCTCTTTT
Organism: Phalaenopsis aphrodite; assembly: GCA_003013225.1. NCBI lineage: Eukaryota > Viridiplantae > Streptophyta > Magnoliopsida > Asparagales > Orchidaceae > Phalaenopsis > Phalaenopsis aphrodite. Next base: position 2,020,698 of record NEWO01000071.1, read on the forward strand.
TTACATTTACATACCACCACCTTACCTATGCATGAAAAGGTGTATTTCACTTTTTAAAAGTTAAAATGGTGGTATTTTTTGTGTGATATGAAAGATTTGGGTGGTATCAATGTAAAAATTAAAGTTTAGGTGTTAGATATGTAAATACATAGGAATTGGGCGGTACATATGTAAATGCTCCCCAGAAAAAAAAATTAAAAAAATAAACAAAAATAAAAAAAAAATAAAAAAAAAACTGAAATATGTATTTCATAGTCCAGAGTTTTGTGAACAGCATAAATGATCAAAACATTTATGTCCACAAGGATACAGATTGCCAAAGATACCATAGGTAAGTGAATGAACGAACCTTCTGTTCCTAGTACTCAGATGCTTCTTCCACAAAAAACCAGGGAGTAAGAAAATGATATTTTTTCAATTATATACATTGTTTATTTTATGTGAACAAAAATAATCATTGGTAAGGCATATTTTCTTGTTTAGGTAAAGAATAAATGTCCCTTACTGTTTAGTAAGGCCTTGGAAAGAAATAATATATATCAAAGTCATTATACAATATGTTTGCATCATTATAATGCTAAAAACTAAATTGATGAGGTAAATACCATGTACTCAACAGTTTTCCTTAATTATGAACAAGCTTGTTAGAGATTAGAAGATATAAATTCAATGGAAGAACATAGTCTTTTTAATTTGTGGTACTTTAATTGTTTTATTTAGTGGTATATTCTTAAAGTCATAAACTCATTTATGAAACATGCCTACAATTATTACTGGTGCCACCGTGAATGAGATGTGCTCTCCAATGTTTGATGCTTTGGCTCAGTTTGGTCATTGTCCAGGTCGGCTCAACCATAAATAACTGGTTCGGTAGTAGATGACTTTCCTAAGCATTAGATTTATTTCTATCTTAATCATTAATTTTTTTAGCAACTTTCCAATATCTTGGGATACCTTATTCATGTGAACCCTCGGATAATTTTAGGATCGTCAAAATTGCCATCTCAAAAAATGGAAACAAAATGCTTATACATAAAATGCGAGGCATGTAATGAAATTTGATTTTATTCATATTAGTTTTCAAATTTCTTCAATCTTGTGATTGCATATTGATTTCTTTAAATGTGGTGCTAGTTCAATCACTCTTTTCTGTGGAAGTATTCTCCCAGTACTAGCAAACAATATCAAGTGACAGTCAATGGCATTTGTAAAAATAACATTTAAGCAGAAGGGCTAAAATAAACTAGATGAGTATGGAGAAACGGAGACTAGAATAAAAATGGAATCTACAATTACACGGACATAAAATGAAACTAGTTCTTAAATAAAAATATTTGTTATCTATTATGATATTATCATACGAAAATTCTGTGAAACTCAAAAAACATAAATTTCAATTTTCAAATTCTCTTCATCCGCTTCTTTAGAAATTAACTAAAATATATTCATCATATTAATATTTTAGGAAGTATATTACATAAATCAAACCACACTTATCATTCAATAGTCATTTGCGTAGGTTACATGACACTATTCACCGTATACATACTTTTAATAATGACAATTTCAACTTTATTGAAAATGTGAACAAGAGCTCCATGAAATTCAAGTCAACTGATAACGTAATAGCTCGTTGAAATCCTAGGAGCATTTCTATATATATTCTTAAGAAATTAATTACTAGAAAATGGGATTATATAAAATCAATGAACATATTAGGAGGAGTGTTCATCAGTTAGAAATATAAAAAATTCTAGTATTTACTATAGATTTAATGCATCTTTCTCGTTTTCATATTAAGAACTATCAATCAATGGATAGAATTCTTCTTTATTTCCACCTTCAAAATTAAAATGTAAAATATCACTCGCACAACTCTCAAACATTTATATTAATCTTATTTATAATGTTATTAGTGGAGATGAAATCATGTCCATTATTGATAATTTCTGTAGAGTACATGGAACAACTATGCCTGAATCTACTTTACAAATATCAGCACAATATTTTTTTGGAGCCATTTTTCATGTCAAGCAAATCAATGCAAAAGTGCTTTTATTCTTACAACTACAATAGTTACAGGATCTTCACGACTCAAGCTTCAAGATTTCTAGCTCAGGATTGAGTTGCCAGTTTATCTTATGAAATTTTTTTTATTTTAAATTTAGGAGGCGTGTGTGTGTGTTGGCGCTGTTGTTTGTGATTAAACATATAAAGGGTTGAGATATGTACAAAACATTATATTTTAATTTCTATCTTAATTCAATAAATTTTGGGTTGGAAATGATTCCTTTTACCCTTCTCTTAATGTAAGTGGAAATCAAGGATTTCTAGAAAAAAATTATCTCCTTGTACTAGCATCAGGAATGATTCTTATGTTGGTGATATCTTATATTTATTAGTTTTATTCTCTATTTCCTATTAATTGGTCTAGGAGTAAGATTGAGTAGTGTGGAATTTTGTCGTTGTTAGGTGACCCAAGACCGCCGGCCATATGAGCCCCATAAGTTCAATTTGTGGAAGCATTGAAGGAAATTTGCTACTTCAAATTTATTCTTTTTTATTCGTTTCTTATTATGTTGTATGTTTTTCCTTCATTGTTTGTTTTGTATTTAGTAAATTGTAATAGTCTTTATTATGTTTTTCCTAGTTGTTCCCATATAATAAAGGTAAATGTTGTAATTTGAATACGATGGAATAAGAGAATATAGTTTCTCCACTTTTTTGAATGGTATTAGAGCCAGGTTCAGCTGGACATGTTTAGTTCACTTGTAAGCATCGTTTGCAACATCTGCATCTCTGCATATTGTCGTTTGTGGCATTTGCGACCAGTGAAGTTTGCTTCGTCTTCATCTGCATAATCTACGAGGATTTTTTCTTGTGTCTCTTGCGAGGTCTTTTTCTTGCGTCGTCTTAGACGAAATTAGGGCATCGTCTGCTTCGTTCGACTCTTTTGTTTTCTTCTCCTCAACTATTTCGTTCAACTGCTTCAACTTCTTCCTATTCTACTAGGAAAGAAAACAAACCCTAACTTTCTCCTACAGTCGTCATAGCCTCTTCAACAGCCATCCAGTAGTCGGAAACCTCCTTGCAGCCGTCGAAATCCTTCCAGGCAACCTGAGGGCCCCCTCTGCTCCTTATCATAGCCATTGGATTCCATTCCTACAACAAACAGCAACCAACTCCCTTATCCATCCCTAAATGTGCATAGGGTTTATGACCATGTATGGAATTAAGGCGCCTAGTACTACTCCAGTGGTTAGTTCTGAATCAAGAACCATGAATTCTGCGCTAGCAACCCCCGAACTCTCTTTCTTTATCACAAACTATAAACTCAATGGTCTCAATTTGTGCTTGTGTACATTTATGAAAAATGAAAATAGTAACATCTCACAGGAAAGGGTGGAGTTCTTGAGCTCACCGATCCTAACCATTATACATGAAAGATCCAGGATTATAATATATTGGTTGATCATTTCTATGACCACAGAAGTTAAAAAAAAATTCTAACTTTACAGGTCAACACAATAGATTTGAGAAGCAGCTCGTGAGACTTATTCTAGTACAAAAAATACTGCAGAATTGTTTGAGATTGAAACAAAACTGCATGAGCTCCGACAAGAAGATTTAAGTATTATTCAATACTTCAACATACTATCGAGGTGCTGGTTACAATTAGATATGCATCATACATATGTAAGGAAGTGCCAACAAGATGCTATATTGTGCAAAATAATAATGGAGAATAAAAGGATGATCAAATTCTTATTGGGTCTAAATAAGAACCTAGATGAAGTTAGAGGGAGAATCATGGGAATGAATTCATTCCCTACCATTAAAAAAGCCTTTGCTGAGGTTAGAAGAGAAGAAAGCAAAAAGAAACTCATGATGACAGGATGTGTGGGCTTATCTAGCACTGAAAGCCTAGTTTTGTAAACACAAAACTCCTCCCATGATTCGAAGCCAAAAAAAAATCGTCATTCGTATGAACATTGTAAGAAACTTGATCACACTAAGGATAAGTGTTGGAAACTACATGAAAAACTATAGATTGAAAACTTGGACAATGGAGTAAGGACAAAGATAGCAAAGCCCATGCTGCAACCTCTTATGAAAGGTTGGCTGACCTTAGTCCCTTCACCAAGAAATAGTTTGGGGCGTTGAAGAAGCTTCTTACTAGCACAACTACGCAACCTACCAGCTTGATGATACATCAAGGTATCATGTCCTCCTCCTATCTTGCTAACATCAGAAGATTTTGACCTTAGATAATAATAGATTAAGAAGTTTTGATCACATGACTGGGGATATTCATGCTCTCACCATCTACTAAGAGATCACTACCTCCAAATTTATTAGGCTTGCCAATGTATCTGACTCCAAGATTGTTGGGAAAGGAGAAGTAAAATCTCCAAATATATTTAGCTTTCTTTTGTGTTATACGTTCCCCAACTAGGTTGCAAACTACATTCAATTAGCTACTCATAATTTGAACTATGTTAGTCAATTTCATTCCATCTTTTTTGAAATACAGGTGGATTCGGGGAAGGCGATTGACAGTGTTGAATTACGTCGAGAGTTATAACTGCTTAATGTGAGCTATTCTCTTAGCACACATGTGTCTTTTCCATCATAATCTTCTCATGTTCATAAGTCTGTTGTATTTGAGTTTGTTGAGAGTCGAGTTCTATTATGACATTATTGTATAGGTCATCCCAATTTTCATTATGTTGCAAAGTTGTACCCCATCTATTTATTAATAAAAAATCATAATTTTATCAATGTGAAACCTGCAAATTTACTAAGCATACTCGTAATGTTTATCCTCTGTTTCCGTACAAACTCTCACATCTTTTCTTTATCATCCACAGTAATATTTGGGGACTATACAAATAGAAAACCATCAATGAATTCAGATGTTTTGTCTTCTTCATTGATGATAATACTATGGTCAATTGAATATTTCTCATGAAGGAAAAACATGAAACTAAACAAATCTTTCAGTCATTCCGTGATATGATTTTCACTCAGTTCCAATAAAAAATTTAGATTCTCAAACTGATAATGCAAATGAATACTTCAACTCAATCCTTGGACTCTATCTTGCAAAGAATAGTATTAGCCATATGAGTTTTTGTGTTGAGATTCTACAATAAAATGGGATAGTTGAGAGAAATAATAGACAATGCTAAAAGATATCTAAGTCTATAACACTTCTCACAATGTCCAAAAAGTTTTTTGGGGAGATGCAATGCTCAGAGTCACCTACCTCATTATATAAAATGTCAAGCAGGGACCTTGGATTCAAAGCCCCTTGTTGGTCTCATTTTCAGTGAGGTCTTAGTTTCGTACTTCCAGAACTCAAAATCTAGCCTTAGGAGTTCTTATTGATCATCCTAGTGGACTAGCAATGCAGCCCACCTCCCATAGAACTTCGAGCCACTTCTTGATTTGTTTTTTTTTTGCAGGCATCGCATCAGTAGTCTCAAGCACTCGACTCTTAGTTGCATGGGCTAAGAACTAACATGTAGAGGGCCCGAAAATGAGTTTTCATAGGATCGGACGACCTTACGTAACCCTTTGTGACTTGAGCACTCACGGACACCACAATTTGACACATTTTTGGCTCGACCATCAGCAAACTCGCCCGAACAAATCCGGATGACGAAATGGACCACACGAATGCGTCTGGGACGCCGACTTTAGCCGAAAAGGACACCCATATTGTTATGATTACGCGTGCGCACAAATGACACGGAAATTGATGCACATTTGATTTAGCGGGACACGGGCCCGGGCTCAACCTAGGTCCGACTCGGGCTCGATTCAGGTTAATCACCAGCTCACAAATTTCAATTTTCAATTTTCAATTTTCAAATTTCAAATATATTATTTAATCCCATATTAATTGAATATAATTGATGATTAACTTTTTTCTAATTATGTCTCCTCTGCCAATGGAAACGAATTAATCCCCCGTTAATTGCTTCATGTAACGGCTCCATCCAAACTTCGGCTATACAATTCGGCGCCTCTTCTTCCAGGCATTCGACACCATTCCCCGCTCCAGGCTCTCTCGACCGCTCAACCTCGCATCCTTCTCCTAGACAAACCGAAAACCGCCCGGACTCACTCGACCTCGCCACCCTTTGCACCGCTCGCCCTCGCTCAACCTCGCATCCTTTCTCCCAGACAAACCGAAGACTGCCCGGGCTCACTCGACCTTGCCTCCCTCTGCACCGCGAACTCCTCTTCCCCGCTCCCGACAAAGTTCAGCCCCTCACTCACACTTCTCTCACGCTCGCCCAGAAACTCTCCCGCGCTCACCTGCATCGGCCCCCACCTTCTTCTCCAGCTCCCGTCTGCTCTCCTCTCTGCGAACCGGAACCCCTGCTCCTCTCTGCAAACTGAATCCCGCTCGCCTGCTGTCCCTCTCGCGCGACAGAAGCCCCCCCTTTCCTTTTCCCTTGTGTGACCAGGAGCCCCGTTTGCCGCCTCCTGCACCGAAGCCCTCCGCCTCCTCTCTTCCTCTCGCAATCGAACTGCCGTTCAGCTCTACTCCTCTTTCTCGCGGTCGAACAGCTCGTTCGTCCCGCTTCTTTTGTTGAGAGGCTGCTAGATGTGCCTTGAAGCGGGATTTGATTGCTGGCAGCTCCCTTTCGTCGAACATGCTTGAAAGGTGGTATTTGTTGGTTCCAATTGAATTGATCGCTAAAGGACAAATCAAAAAATGAGATTGGACTTTTGGGAATTCTCTTTTTTATTATTTTTGAAGAAGTGAAAAGATACAAGTCTATGGTGTTTTTACAATGCAACACAACACCCAATTTATACTAAATAAGACATACCGAAATAAAAAAAGAAACGTACACAATAAAGGCAAGAGAATTAAGTGTCATCAATTCGCGCCTATTTGAATTGATTACACATATTTCAATTTTGAATTTGAATTTAAGATTCAAATTCAAAATTAATGATATTGTCATATCTCCTATATTTAATTCAAAATTAATGCTATTATCATATCTTCTATATTTATTTCACTAATCAATTCATGTCTATTATGAAGCCACTAATTGTGTAATCAATTCAAATTACCAATTCAAGATTAGTCTCACAATCTCCCCCGTAAGCTTGATTTGGTTCGAAGTTGTTTACGCCAAGTAGCTCTCGCATTTTCGCAAATTTAACTCTTGCTAGAGCCTTGGTGAGAATATCCGCACGTTGCTCTCCGGTGCTTACGAACTCCACGACGATCTGTCGATTCTCGAAACACTCGCGAATAAAGTGGAAGCGAGTGTCGATGTGCTTGTTGCGTCCATAAAACACCGGGTTCTTTATCAATGCTACTGCAGATTTGTTGTCAACGTAGAGAGTTACTGGTTTTGGCTCGTTTCCAGTCACCTCGCTCAACAAACTTCTCAGCCACAATGCTTGGCATGATGTCGCAGTGGCTGTCATGAACTCTGCTTCACAGGATGATAGAGCAACGGTTCACTGCTTCTGAGATTGCCAAGTGATTAGATTCCCGTTGAGATAAAATACCATCCCTCCAGTGCTTTTCTTGTCATCTATATCACCGGCTAGATCACTGTCAGTAAAACCGACGAGTTTTTCAGCTCCCTGTCCTCTTTTGTATTGAATCCCGTAGCTCATTGTTCCCTTTATGTAACGAAGAATATGCTTCACCGCCTGCTGGTGTAAAGTGGTAGGCTGCTCCATGTAACGACTCACCATGCCAACTGCGTATGAGATATCGGGTCGAGTATGGGTCAGGTACCTGAGACACCCGATGGCATGCCTATACTTGGTGGGATTCACAACGATTCCTTCCCCATCCTTTCCGAGTTGCAACTTTGCTTCCATTGGATACTTGCTCGGGTTGCAATCTACCATTTCGAACCACTCCAACACCTTTGCGTAAGCCGATTGCTTCACTGTGATGTGGTCTTTCTTTTGGTCTACCTCGATACCGAGGTAGTATGAGAGCAGCCCAAGATCACTCATCTCGAACTCCTTCATCATTTGCTTCTTGAATACCTCAACACCATCAATGCTGGATCCAGTTACAATCAAATCGTCAACGTACACGCCGACGATGAGTACTTATGTTCTGTGATTCCTCGTGTACATAGCCTGCTCTTGAGGACACTTCACGAAGCCTAGACTCATCATTCTCTTGTTAAGGCAAGTGTTCCACTCTCTTGGTTCTTGGTGTAGTTCGTAGAGAGCTTTGGACAGCTTGTACACCTTGTGCTCTTCATTCTTGACAATGAATCCTTCAGGTTGGGTGACGTAGACTTCTTCTTCAATATCACCATTGAGAAACGCCGACTTGACGTCCAAGTGGTGGATCTCCCACCCACGATGAGCTGCGAGGGCAAGAATTAACCTGACGGTATCGAGTCTCGCCACCGGTGCAAAGGATTCCTCGAAGTCAACTCCTTGCTTCTGCACGTAATCTTTCGCCACCAATCTTGCTTTGTGCTTAAGGATGTTGCCTTCGCTTTCTCTTTTCAACTTGAACACCCGTTTTAAGCCAATGAGCTTGTGACCGGGTGGCAAGTCGGTGAGCTCCCATGTCTTGTTCTTCTCGATGGACTCGAGCTCTTTTTGCATGGCCTTATTCCACGCCTCCTCGGTTGCCGCCTCATGATATGTTGTTGGCTCATCGGTAGTGAGCAACAACAATTTATCAAGATCCATCTCTACTAGTGGTGCTTCCGCATAGACCTCGGCAAGTGAGCGAAATTTCTTGGGAGCATCTTTCGTTGTGGGTCTTCCTGAGTCCTCTTGTTGTCGTTGAGAGTTCGGCGTGATCATTGGTGTCATTGGCGAGGTTGAGTCCGCTACTTCTCCGCATCTTGTAAAATTCCGAACTCCATAGAATTTTGTATGAGCTTGTCATCATCGTTGCACCATTCCCACTTCTTCTCCTCTTCAAATACTGCGTCTCTGCTCACAAGAATTTTCCTGCGTGGTGGATCGAGAAATCTGTGCGCTTTACTTCCGTCTTCGACGCCAAGATACACCATTGCTTGACTTCGATCATCGAGCTTCTTGAGATGTGGACCTGCAACCTTCACGTATGCGGTACATCCAAACACTCTCAAGTGTTTCAAATGAGGTCGCTTGCCGAACCATGCTTGGTAAGGGGTACAATCTCCTAGCATCTTTGTTGTCAAGCGGTTCAAAAGATATACTGCATGTTGTACCGCCTCTCCCCAAAGGTTTGTCGGGACTTACATGTTTTTAAGCAAGCTTCTCGCGGTGCCCATCACGGTGCGATTTCTCCTCTCCACCACACCATTTTGTTGAGGTGTGTACGATGCCGTGAGATGACGCTTGACTCCCTCTTCTTTGCAGAACTCTGTGAATTTTTGGGAAGTGAACTCGCCACCTCAATCAGTTCGTAAAGTCTTCAACTTGTACTCCGACGTGTTCTCCACGAGCTTCTTGAACTTCTTGAATGTTTCAAAAACTTCTCCTTTTTCTTTGAGCATGTACACCCACATCCAATGACTATAATCATCAACAATTAAAACGAAATATTTGTTACCGGCGAGTGATGTCGGGGTAATCGGACCACACAGATCCGCGTGCACAAGTTGTAGAGGGTGCTTGGCTCGAAAGTTGGCTTGGGCAGGAAACGGCAGAAATCATGCAACTCTCACACACTTGGTTGGGGTGTGTGATCTTAGGCAGACTTATGGCCATTTCCTTCTCCCCCATCATTTTGAGCGCATAAAAGTTTACATGCCCAAGTCTCGCATGCCATAACCAAGCCGGATCTGCTAGTGATGCTAATAGAGAAGCGGGTTGGCTTGTCTCGAGGGAAACCTTGTACAACCGATTTGGCGATTTTTCCACCTTTATCAACAGGGCGTCATTTCGGTCGAACATCTTCAAGAATGAGCCGACTAAGGTGATCGTGTTGCCTTCTTCTGTCATCTGACCGAAACTTATGATATTACTTTTTAATTTCGGAATATAATATACCTCGGTCATTAGACGTTGATCGCCGTTTTTGCAAGCAAACAGGATGGTTCCTCGGCCCTTGATCTCGATGAGTGAGCCGTCTCCAAACTTCACATTTCCGGTGATCTTCTCGTCGAGCTCATTGAACTTCTCTCGATGGCCTGTCATGTGGTTGCTTGCTCCATTGTCAAGATACCATACGTCGGTGTGATTATACTCCTCGCCACTTGCGAGGAGGTTCGCCTTGACTTTTTCTTCATTGAGTAACACCCCCTCGGTTTCTCCTTGGACGATTCTTGCGTGATCTCTTCGAGATTTGTCTCCTCGTCTTCGGGCAAGGGATTCGCCACTCCCTCGGCAAACATCAACGCTGGCTCCTCGTCATGGAAGCTAGTAAGGTTCGCTTCTTCTTCGGGCTTCTTGCTATGACATTCAGACGCGTGGTGTCCGTACTTTTGACAATTGTAACACTTCATTGTGCTCTTGTCTTTGCAGGGTTTGATGTCTTCTTGTCGAGGTGAGCTTTCTCCACCTCGACCTTGCCCTCGTCCCCGCCCTTTGCCACGACCTCGGTTATCTTCACCGTTTCCGCCACTACTCGACGATCCGGAAGAAAAATCGGCTTCTCCGTTTTTCTTCATTCGAGACATCCATTCTACATGCGCGAGCAAAAGGTGTTTCTCCTCCTCTTGGTCTTCGTAGCCGCGAAGTCACTCTTCGTGGACTTTGAGACGACCGACGACCTCCTCGACGGTCATGTTTTTGAGGTCACCGAATTGCTCGATCGCGGTGACGATCTGCATGTATTTTTGTGGTACGGCTCGAAGAAACTTCTTGACGACGGAGATCTCCTCCATCTTCTCTCCCAACGAGCGGATGTCTGTCACAATGGACGTCAATTTCATGGCGAAATCGTCCACCGTCTCTCCGTCTTTCATGCGAATTGCCTCGAAGTGAGTCCTCAAGGTCTGCACTTTCGCCTCCTTGACTCGCTCCACGCCAACGTGCATCGTCTTCAGTGCTCCCATGCTAGCTTGGCGGAATCCTTCTCTGCCACCATGAGAAGAACGTCCTCTGATAGCGCTTGATAGATGGCAGCGAGAGCCATTCTATCCTTACGCTCTTCGACCTCGTCTTGCTCCATGGCTTCCCACACTCCTTGAGCTTGTAGGTTCACACGCATCTTCAACGCCCACACCGAGTAGTTACTCTTTGTGAGTAACGGATAAGAAAGCGTTACGTTCCCTTTTCTTCCGATCTTCTTTGCTGCCATATCTCCTATGATAGCTTTGCTCGGTGACGACATGTCCTTCGGCTTAAGCTCTGATACCAAATGTTGGTTCAAATTGAATTGATCGCTAAAGGACAAATCAAAAAATGAGATTGGACTTTTGGGAATTCTCTTTTTTATTATTTTTAAAGAAGTGAAAATATACAAGTCTGAGGTGTTTTTACAATGCAACACAACACCCAATTTATACTAAATAAGACATACCGAAACAAAAAAAGAAACGTACACAATAAAAGCAAGAGAATTAAGTGTCATCAATTCGCGTATATTTGAATTGATTACACATATTTGAATTTTGAATTTGAATTTAAGATTCAAATTCAAAATTAATGATATTGTCATATTTCCTATATTTAATTTAAAATTAATGTTATTATCATATCTTCTATATTTGTTCCACTAATCAATTCATGTCTATTATGAAGTCACTAATTGTGTAATCAATTCAAATTACCAATTCAAGATTAGTCTCACAGTATTGATGTCCAATTTGAAATCTAGATGTTAGATATGTAACTACATAGGAGCTGAGTGGTATGCCAGTAAATCTTTCGTAACTCTTTTTATATTCTACATTGACACCCTATGTTCTCTCATCTGCACTTTAAGAATCATTTCAAAGTTATTTAATCTGCATTCGCAGCACTATCTTGATTCTAATTTATTCTCTACTCTAATGTGAAGTTCTGTAATTATCTATAAGTTAAACGATAGTGGTAAGTTGAGAATATCATTATAGTGTAATAAGCAACTAAGCAGACGATTGAAATCTTTCGTAACTATGGGATCTTTCCTTGTCAAAATCATAAAGAGCCTTATGTCTATTAAATGAGCTTGCCTACCTGAATTGTTTTTTTTTTTTAGGAAGATTTACATGCATACCACACCACTCTTATATTTTAACATATCTGAAATTTAAACTCTCTTTACACCACCCAAACCCTTAATTCTACATAAGAAGTGTTTCCATTGCTTAATGAGAAGCACATCTTCGCATCTTTAGGATTTATACACTATCTTGGGACCGCGCATGGGTTGATTTGTGTTTGACACTCCCATCATTTGACATGATTTTTTTTAATTGTTTTAGACAAGCTTTGAGGGCTTTTTCTACCCAATATTCTTGTTGATCTTGTAAAGGGTTTAATAATCATTTTTATGGCTGCATGTTCACTGTTTCGGAAAGATTAAAATGTTTTCTTGGACTCGCTAAGCGAGCTGTTTAAGAAGCTTAGGATTGTCGTTTAATGCTCTTATGAGCTGGGAAAGTGCTAGGAAATGTTGTTTGAATACTTACAAGTGTTGTAGGCTGCTGTTTAGTGCTTTTTGGGCTAAGAAATGGTTGTATAAGTGTTGTTCGAGGTAGTCGATCACTGTTGGAAGTTGTAGGAAGTGTCTAGGTTGTTGTTTGGAGTTGTTGATCGTTGTGGGATGCTGTAGGAAATGTCCAAGTTGCTGTTTGGAAGTGTAAAATGGTTGTTTGGAGCCGTTGAGAACTTAGGATGGCTGTTTAGAGTCGTTGAGAACTTAGGATTGTTGTTTGGTGCTGTTCGGAAGCTTAGGATGGTTGTTCGGTGTTATTCAGAAGCTTAGGATGGTTGTTTGGTGTTGTTCGGACGCTTAGGATGACTGTTTGGTGTTGTTTGGAAGATTAAAATTGTTGTTTGGTGCAAGGAATTGTTGTTTAGAAGCTTAAAACTGTTGTTTGGTGTTAGAGAGTGTTGTTTGGAAGCTTGGAGTTGTTGTTTGGTGCTAGGAATTGTTGTTTGGAGGCTTAAAACTGGTGTTTGGTGCTAGGGAGTGTTGTTTGGAAGCTTAGAGTTGTTGTTTGGTGAGTGCTATTCGGAACCTTAGGATCACCTGTTTGGAGTTCCTAACTATTGTTACGATTTATTCAGCTGCTTACTGTTTTCTTTTTTCTCTGTAATTTATTTAAATTCTCTACAAATTATATTATGTTTTGTGAGCTAAACATGCAACAGAGATAGCAGCAGTAGATACGCCACGTACACAAGTACATTTTATTTTTTATTGTTTTATCATTGCAATTTACTATTGTTCTAACACATTATGCAGGTATTGATTGCAATTTCATTTTCAAAACAAAACAGTTTTCAAAAATTAAACAATATTTTCAAAACAAAAACATAACACGTACTTTTGAATTTTCGGGAGTCCCTCGGAGGAGGTAACCCACGGTTGCTAACGAGATCTCCCGGTTTAAATTAATTTCACAATTCGTTTAAGCTAAGTAAGTTCAAAAGAAAATAGTGGTACCGGAACAAGGGAACCATGGAATCCTAACCGGTGTCGCTCTAATCAACTTTAACCCCTCTCCATAAAGACAACAAAACCAAGACTTTGGAACACACCTGGTAAAAATCTTTTGAACCTTAGAATTTAGGACTGTAACTTCGACGAGGAGCTTGGAGCAACTTTGTGGGCAGAGTGGCAAGGAGTTTGGAGCGGTCTACAAGTGGAGGTGGTCGTCATCCTACAACAGCAAAACAAGTCTACAACAGCTAAAATTTCCTAGTCTAAACAACATATAGGCTCCTGCACAGGCATACTGAGCAGTATAAGTCCTAACTCGCCTTAGGTTCCGAGATTGTCGCCCAGAACGACGTAAAACCTCTTATCTCTACGGGGTTATTTGCATAATCGGATATTATGCAAATATAAGACCCAAATAATAAAATTAGCAGGATTAAACACAAATAAAATCATCTTCAAATCTCAGCCACACATTATTATAGTTTGGGAAATCACTGAGATTTTTCCTCATTATCTGTGACATCCCCTACCTTTTCCTTCATTTGGACTTCTGAAAATAATTGTTCCTATTTGAGTCACTCTCACTTGCTTTTCCACGTCCTACCATGAAAACCTAAACCTTAAAATCTTGAAGACTAGTACCTCTGTTTATTATAGAGAGTTTTCTCAAGTGACTCCAGTCATTTGGAATGTAATTAACTATAGGGGCTTGATTCTATAAAAAACTTGAAACTTAGGTAAAATAAACCATATTTAATCTTTGTATTAGATAGGGGAACTTGTCGGTCACACATAAAATGTTCGCAGACCAAACGTATGTCACAAATCTCTTAATTTGCAGGATTGGGTTTATCGCCGAGGTCTACACTTGTCTTTCAAGAAAGTGTAGTATTTGCGGTATTGAGCACGATTATGCAAACTATTGGACGAATGAGATTCATTTGGTCTCATTTTTCGAAAATTAAAATACATTACTTTCAAAACTCAATCTATATACCTCTTATATTAAATTAAATTTCAAAATTATTTCCAAATTTTCAAAATCAACAAAAAGTTGACCGACACCCCTCTCCATGTTTTGATGGAAACATACCCTCGTGTTAGAGCATTCTCATCCAATCTTCCTTTAAAAATATTTGGTTCTTTTATTCACATTCACCCACCAAACCGCACAAGGCTTGACCCAAAATCCATCAAATGTATCTTCCTTGATTATTCTTCTAACAAAAGAGGTACAAGTACGATTCTCCCCTTACTAAAAAATAATATAACTCTATGGATGTTACAATCTTTGAAAAACAATCCTGCTACCCTGAATATGAAATTCAATGGTAGAGTCTAGGTGAATATCAAATTTGGGACACTACTCTAAATATGAAATTCAAGGGGAGAGTTTAACTGAAATTAGGTGAAAAACAATCCTACTACACTAAACTAGAGTCGCCACATCATGTTCTACTTCCCTCTAACCATCTTGTCATCCAACCTCCACCATTTGAGGATATCCAACCAGAGATTCACAAAAAAGAAATTCATAAGAAACTTTGAGTGTACATTAAGAGAAAGAAATACATTGAGCAGGGAGGATAAATACAAAATACAACCACAGGACTGTTCACAACAAAACCTGAATTTACACATCTCTGAAGTTCCAAAGGAGATGGAACGCAATGGAGAAGACATTAGAAGTTGCACAAATTATCTTATCTAGGAGTATATTGCCTATAGAAAGTTATCAATACCTTATAAAACTTTTGTATATAATTTTGATAGTGTGCAAATACCCAAGTCTATTTATGCAACACTTCAAAGTCCAGAATGAAAAAAAATAGTTGAAGAAGATATTGAAGCAATTGATCTAAATGACACATAGACATTTACAAAACATCCTTCAAATAAAAAACATGTTGGGTGCAAATAAGTGTTCAATATCAAGTATAAAGCAAATGGGAGCATTGAGAGGTCCAAGGCTAGATTAGTGGCCAAAAGTATTACTTGGTCTTATGAGATAGACTATCAAGAGGCATCTGCGCCAGTGGCCAAGCTAAACGCCATAAGAGTTCTTTCTTTGACAGTGAATAAAGAGTGGGAACTGCATCAACTTGATATCAAAAATATCTTTTTGAATGGAGACCTTAAGAAAGAAGTGTACACAAAAATCACACCAGGTCGGAAAAATTACTCAAACAAACATCTGATTTATAGACCAACAAAGACACTTTATGGCCTCAAACAATCTCCAAAGGTTTGGTTCCATAAACTTGTCAAGACTATGAAATTTGATAGGTACATCCAATGCTAAGCTGATCATACGTTGTTCATAAAGCTTGCACAGGTAAGTAAGAAAACTATACTCATTGTCTATGTAGTGACATGATTCTGATAGGTGATAATGAAAAAAACATTGATAAGATTAAGAAGATGCTTGTCACTAAATTTGAAATAAATGATCTAGAAACTATTAGATATTTTTTGGGAATAGAAGTGGGTAGGTATAAGAAGGGAATTATGATATCCAAAAGAAAGTACATCCTATAATTATTAAAAGAGACATGAATGTTTGGGTGTAAACCCATTGAGCTCCTATAGATTTCAATAAAAAGTTATATTCATGGGGAGAAAAAACACCCGTGGAAAAAGGTAGATACAAGAAATTGATCGGAAAACATAACTACATGTCACGCACTAGACTATATATCACTTATCATGTCAGTATTGTGAGACAACATATAAATAGTCCAAATTAAAAATATTTAGAGATAATTTAAAGAATACTGAGATTTCTTAAGAAGACCCTTGACGGAGGGTTATTGTTTAAAAAATCAGACAATGTAGAAGTAGAAGTGTACACTGATGCTAGTTAGGCAAGAGAACTCACAGATAGAAAATCCACATGTGGGTATTGTTCCTATGTATAGGGAATCTTGTCACATGAAGGAGCATGAAGCAAACAAAAGTCTCTAGCAATAGTGCAGAATCTTAAGTATCAAGCACTTTTTTTGGGAATTTGTGAATTGATCGAAATGTTACTAAAATGAGTTGAAATGCTACATGACCAATCCCATAAAGTCAAATCGTCATTAATATTGCAAAGAGCTCCATACATCATGACAGGACCAAACACATCGAGATTGATAGATATTTTATCTCTAAAAAAGTTATTGGTGGCATTTTTCACTTAATCTACATTCCAACTCATCAAGTCGTTGATGTCTTCAGCGAATCCCTACCTCTGCGCAGCTTTATTAATTTGAATACCAAGTTGGATCTTTACAACATCTATGACCCAGGAGAGTCTGGAATTGTCCTTGTTAGGTGGCTCAAACCGCCAGCCATATTGGCCTCATAGGTTCAATTTTTGGAAGCTATTGGAGAAAATTTCCTATTTTTGTTTTATAATTTTTTATTCTTGTCTTATTATGTTGAATGACTTTTTTTATTGTTTGTTTTGTATTTGGTAAAGTTATATTAGTCTTAATTATATTTGACCTAGTTGTTCCCATATAATAAGGCGAACGATTGTGATATGAATACAATGGAATAAAAGAATATAGTTTCTTCACCTTTCTTCAATAGTAAAAATTAATACAATCAATTTTTTTTTCCATTTACAATGTGGGTTTCCAATCTCATATATGATTTTAGCAATTATGAATTTCTCAGTGTATTTCTCGTGAGAATCTATTCGATTATCATTTAAAGTCATTTTTTATCTATTTTCAAATTTCATCCAAAGAAATAAGTACTCGCCTAAAATAGAAGAATAAGAACTGTTTGAAGTTATATTAGGAAATAATTTATTCTTGTTAGAAGTTATGAGGGTTAAATTTATTTCCTTGGATTAGAGTTATTTCATTTCTTATTTTAAGCTTCACATTATTTACTTTATCTTTAAGTAATTAATATGATTGATTAATTGAAAATATAGGTGTTAATCTTTCATTTCCTGTTATTTCCTTTTTATTGTCTATCCTATCTAGGATACATGTAAAGGTTATTTATA
>NEWO01000071.1:2039328-2059015 GCA_003013225.1 Phalaenopsis aphrodite
GGAGATCTTTCCCATGAAGATCTTCCCAACATTTTGTTTCCCAGCAGCTCTTTCTCCCGTGGTAACCTTCCCAGTAGTTTTCTTCTCACCAGGTTTTCACCGGGCTGGTTTTTCTCCTATGGAGAACTATTGCAAGTGTTCTCCTATGGACAACTATTGCAGGTTTCTGAAGGCATCCGGCTAAATATCCCTTCGACAGGTGTTTCAGCCATTGGACCTTCCTCCAGCCAACCCGATCTCCCTCCAGGACCGCCGAAGCACCTTCCTGCAACCAGATCTATCCCCTGCAGGACCTCCCGCCGCTGGCACTCCCTCCTGCATCCTTTCCCATCAACGCAACTACATCTAGCAGACTATTCAGCAATCGGATCCTTCCCCTACAGCTAGAAAAAAAAATTCTCTCATTCCTGCAAGCTTCCTTAGTGGAGACGCATCTTCCTGCAATCTTTTTGATGTATCCCGACCTACTTTCCGTCGTTGCTGGAAATTCCTGTAAGCAGCCAAAACTTCTACCGGCTGTCCCCATCTTTTGCAAGCCCTCAGGAACTCATCATGGATGAACCAACATCAGGTCTTGATGCAAGATTAGCTGCCATTGTCATGAAAACGGTGAAAAACTGTGTCAAAACAGGAAGAACTGTTGTCTGTACCATCCACCAACCAAGCATTGACATATTTGAATCCATGGATGAGTTACTTTTGCTAAAAAAAAAAGGGGGCCAAGCAATTTTTTCTGAACCATTGGGAGAGAATTCTCAGATGCTAATAGAATATTTTAAGAAAATTTCTTGAGTTTGAAAAATCGATGATGGAGCCAACCGAGCAACATGAATGCTGGAAGCAAGTTCTGTCGCCACAGAAGCAAAACTAAAAAATGATTTTGCAGAGATATACAACTCTTCTCCACAGCACAAGCGAAATGTGGCATTGGTTAGAGAACATAGCAAAAGCCATTACCTGGCACATCTGATCTTTACTTCTCAATTGAATATACCCAATCCAGTTATGGCCAATTCAAATCTTTGCATGGAAGTGGTCAATATATTGGAGTCCGGGGTACAATCTAGCAAAGACTAGGTATGGCCTTTATCACTGCTCTAGTGCTAGGCTCAATTTATTGGAATATTGGCCAAAATAGGGACGGTTCAAAAGAGATTATGTTTGTCATCGAAGCAATGTTCTTTGCTATAGAATTTATGAGCTTTGTCAGTTGTTCTACATTACAACCACGTTCTACTGATTCCTCCATAACTTTTCCTGTAGCACTCCCCTTCAGAATTTTTCTTGCAACAAGCCCTTTTCTGAAGCTTTTTCTACAGCAAGTCCTCCACGGGAATTCTTCCTGCAATAGACCCTCCTCCGGAGCCTTTTCCTGCATAAAGCCCTCCTTGAGAGCCTTTTTCTGTATCAGGCCCTCCTCCGGAGCTTTTTCTGCAGCAAATCCTCCACCAAAATTTTTTCTACAGCAGGCCCTCCTTTGGGACATTTTTCTGCATCAAGCCCTCTTCCAGAACTTTTTCTTATATCAGACCCTCCTCTGGAGCCTTTTCCTGCAGCAAGGCCTACTTTTAGGGTTTTTTCTTTTTTTTTTTTTTTTNTCATCGAAGCAATGTTCTTTGCTATAGAATTTATGAGCTTTGTCAGTTGTTCTACATTACAACCACGTTCTACTGATTCCTCCATAACTTTTCCTATAGCACTCCCCTTCAAAAATTTTCTTGCAGCAAGCCCTTTTCCGAAGCTTTTTCTGCAGCAAGTCCTCCACGAGAATTCTTCCTGCAATAGACCCTCCTCCGGAGCCTTTTCCTGCATCAAGCCCTCCTTGAGAGCCTTTTTCTGTTTCAGGCCCTCCTCCGGAGCTTTTTCTGCAGCAAATCCTCCACCCAAATTTTTTCTACAGCAGGCCCTCTTTTGGGACATTTTCCTGCATCAAGCCCTCTTCCAAAACTTTTTCTTATATCAGACCCTCCTCTAGAGCCTTTTCTAGCATCAAGGCCTACTTTTTTTTTTTTTTTTTTTTTGACAAGTCATACCCTGCAACATTTTTTGTTGGTTGTGTACTTCCCTACAAACTTCCCTGCAACATTATCTGTAAAAATCTTCCGCCTACCTACAGACACTGCATAAACTACAGTCCAAGACAACTGTAGTCAACTAAATACTCTTGGGATTGATTAAGTATGGGATGAAGACTTCAAATTCTACCTCACAAAAAATCTTCCTCGCCCATTGTTTAATGTTTTCAAATCGAAATTGAACATGGTTTTCAACGATATTTCAACTTGAGGAGAAGTGTTAGAAGTTACATTAGGAAAAAATTCATTCTTGTTAGAAGTTATGACGATTAAATTTATTTACTTGGATTGGAGTTATTTCCTTTCTTATTTTATGTTTTATGTTATTTCTTTTATCTTCAAATAATTAATATGAATTGACTAATTAGAGATATATGAATTGACTAATTAGAGATATATGAATTGACTAATTGGAGATATATTGGATGATCTTACTGGACCCTTACAGGAGATGTACCTTGGTGTATGTTCTTTGCTGATGATATCTTTTTCATGGATAAGACGAGAAAAGGCTCGGGGAAAACTTGAATTATGGAGGTCTAACTTGGAGTCTAAAGGCCTTTGTTTGAGTAAAACTAAAACTAAATACACTGAATGTAATTTTAGTAGTAGTAGCTCTAGTGACAGAAATGTAACTATGGGTGATCAAATTATTACAAGGTGTGATGCTCTAGACATCTCGAGTAGGGCTGTCAATTTGGCTCTTTGTTCGCAAACAACTAGTGTACGAGCAGAACACGAACAAATTTTTAAACTTGAAATGTAAATGAGCCGAACACAAACAAAAGTTTGTTCGCTTGTGTTCAGCTCTAATTGGCTCAAAAATAAATACACACACATAATAAATATTCATAAAATTAAATATTATAAATTATAATTAATTAATTTTTATACAAATAGTTTTTTTAGAAAAAATTATTATTTAATTTTTATTTTAAAAATAATTATTTTAATTATTTAAGCCTAACGAGCCAATTTTGAGCCAAATGAATAAGTTTTTCGAGTCGAACACGAAGACACTGTTCACGAGCCAATTTCGAACGAGTCGAACACGAGCCAGCCTGAGCTCGCTCAGGCTAGGCTAGTTTACAACCCTAATCCCGGGCTTATTTTTCAAAGTGACGGTGATATTGATGTGGATGTTATTAGTATAATTCAAGTTGGTTGGTTGAAGTGGAGGAAAGTTTCGGGCCTATTGTGAGATAGAAAAGTGCCGCTTAGACTGACAGGAAAATTTTATAAGATAGTGGTGAGACCTGCAATGCTCTATGGCGTTGAATGTTGGCCTTTAAAAGAGAAGCATAAAACTAAGTTAAGTGTTGCCGAGATGAAAATGGTTAGGTGGATGAGTGGCTTTACACTTAGAAACAAAATGCGAAATGAATATATTCGTAATAGGGTTGGTGTAGCTCCAGTGACGAACAAAATTAGAGAGAATCGTCTTAGATGGTTTGGTCACATTAAATATCGATCATTTGATGATCTGATTAGAAGAGTAGATGTCTTAGATTCTACTTATGTTAAGAAAGGAAGAGGAAGACCTAGGATGACTTGGGCATATTGTATAAAAAAAATGATCTTAATTTATTATATTTAAATGAAAATATGACTCTAAATAGGGCGCAATGGAGAAAAGGGATTCATGTAGCCGACTCCACTTAATGGGATAAAGGTTTTGTTGTTGTTGTTGTTGTTGACTATTTGAAGATATATGTGTTATATCTTTCATTTCCTATTATTTCCTTTCTATTGTTTTTCTTATTTTAGGATTCATGTAAAGATTATTTGTACCCCCGTTTTATATCAATAATATAATTTCGCATTATTCAGAATTTCAATATTAACTATGAATTTCAATGACATGTAGTTTTGTGCATGCAATCATAGAATCCATTATAGATTCCCTGCAAATCGGTTGATCCAAAGATTCATCTGAAAATTCTTGTACCAAAAAGTAAAACATATTACCCAAGCGACAATCCTCAATACAATGGACGTGCACATTAGGCCCCTCTCACAACAAAATAGAGGCATTTACATATTATACCACATATGGAACGCCTAAATTTTGCTTTTTACATTTAAACCACCCATTCTTTCATTTCACAAAAAATACAACCATTTTATCTTTTAAAAAGTGAGAAATAACTTTTCATGCAGAGGTAAGGTGGTTTTTATGTAAAAATTGAAGTTTGTGTTAGAAATGTAAATACATAGGAATTGAGTGGTACGTATCAAAATATTTCAACAAAATATTTAGTAAAATAAAAAAAAGAATGATAAAAAACAGAAAACAAACACAAGACTTAGTTCCAATGACTAACCAGAATCTATTGTAAGTCCCAGCTCCGAACTAAATTTCAAATTTGGCTAGACTTGGAGAATAAAAGATGACTTACAATTATTACGGATACATGCACAAAAAGAGAATTAAAAAAAACAGCAGCAATGATGGGGATATAAGGAAAAAAGCATGTGCAAGTGTAATTGTCCTTAAGACAGTTCATAAAAGTAAGATCTTTGTTACAATGGTATTGCTCTGCGGAGTGTGCGCTTATTTTGAGGGCTTCAAAGGTTCATCTTCATAGTGATGCTTGCTAAGATTACAGATTTTTATTGTTTGTTGTACAAATTGAAACAGAAAATTAGTAGTTGCTTTTTTAGTTGGTTTTTCCTATAATGGGAACATAAAATACTGAAACAGAAAAATCAATTTTATGTAAAAATGGTTTCTACAACTTTTTCCATTTTATTAATGCTTCAGTGAATAAAAGACATGCTTCCTCGCTTAATTTACACCATCAAAGGAAACCAGCTCCAATTCTATTTTAGGGTATGCTCCAAGGATCCACACCCAAGTAGATTCACATTTAATAAAATGCAAGTCAAGCTCCTTTGTTAGCACGCAGATTTTGAAACAAGATTGATCCAAGCAAAAACTGATATGTTTTATTCCATTTATTACACTTCTTACTTTAGTGACAATGCCCTAAATTTATGCCGCAGTTCAAAAAATTACAACTTTTCTCCTTCTTACTTCCCATATAGATATTTGTTACTCTCCAGCCGAAGCTACTATGTTCTGATGCATGGTACATCCTCTACAATCTAGTATCCCAAAAAATATATATATATTTTAACTTCCAAAAAAATTACATCCAGTTCACAAAATGCAGTAGTCCAAGCATAATACACTTTAATAAAAGAATCTACATTGTATGGCATCAATGCTTCATGAAGCCACTGCAATTTCTCAATTTTGAAAAGATTGCAGCGTCGAGTTCAAATAATTTTTTAATCAATAAGCTAAAAGGTTCTAAAGTTAGCTCAAAACAAAAAAGTACAACATAATGAATGATATTTCAGGTACAGATATGATTTAAATTCAAAAATAGGGAAATTTACATACATACCACACAATTCTTATGAATTTACATAGGTAGCACCTAAAGTCTGAATATTACATTTTTACCACCTAGATGCTATAACCTATGTATAAAAAGATACATTTGACTTTTAAAAAGTTCGTAAAAGTAGTACTTTTTATGCGATGTTATTTTCTTTTTTTTTATGCAATGTTAAAAGTTTGTTGTAAATGTTAATATCAAAGTTCAGGTGTTAAATATGTAAAATAAGAATTGTGTGGTATGTATGTAAATGCCCCAAAAAATAAAAATCCAATGAAACTCCAAAGGTGCCATCGTCTGAAGAGAAATTTGACATGAAGACAATGAAATGATACCCAAAGTATAAGTCGTATATTCGCCTCCAAAGGTGCCATCGTCTGCAAACTACACCAATTTCCTGCATACAAAATGATGTATAAATAATTGAGACAATTACATACATGCCACCTAATTCCTACATATTTACATATCTAACATCTAAACTTTATTTTTTACATTTATAGCACCCAAACCATTCACATCACATCAAAAATACCATCATTTTAACTTTTAAAAAGAGAAATGCCCTTTTCATGCATGGGTAAGGTGGGTATGTATGTAAAAATTGAATTTTAGGTGTTAAATATGTAAATACTTAAGAGTCGAGTAGCATGCATGTAAATATTCCTAAGCAACAAGGATAAAATCCAATAGCACCTTCCTGCAACCATATCCAATTTACAAAAGTCACACAAACAGCGAGAAAAATAAACCCGCAAATTTGAATACCTTTCCATCAACCTCTGCATAGATTGTGCTGGTTATCCACCAAAATGGCCTGCGAACCTACATCTAAAAATAATATAGCATAAAGATGGAAAAACCTAAAGTAGACTTTAAAAGATTTAGAAGTTCTCTATCATCAGGGAGTAGGCTTTGTTACCCTAAATATTTCATTGCCCATAGCATCGGTTATGTGAGCAATAAATGGCCGTCTTGAACGAAGTAGCTGTAAGATTTTAATACACATAAAACTTACTTGAGAAGTAACCAAAACAGAAAGAGATTGGGGCTTCGGGGCATTTGCATGCATACCACCCAGTTCCTATGTATCTACATATCTAACACCTAAACATTACTTTTTACATTTATACCACCCAAATCATTCATATCACAACAATAATACCACCATTTTAACTTCTAAAAAATTAAAATACACCTTTTTCATGCACAGTTAATGTGGTATGTATGTAAAAATTTACGTTTAGGTGTTAGATATGTAAATACATGGGAATTAAGTGGAATGTATGTAAATCCTCCAAATAAATTTAAGCACAAGATAGAAATCAAAATGCTAAACTCCATACCATAATTAGAAACAATTTCAACACTACAAATATAGATTCAATGGAGAAAAAAAAACACAAAAAAGCCATTACTGCAAAACCCACCAGTATGATCAGTGAACCCTCGTGTTAAACATCCCTATGTGCACAGATCAATACACATCAATATCTAAAATGGATCCTCATGATGCCACATTTTGATTATAAAAAGAATCCAATAATAATTCCTTCCAGCTGCTCTGCATTTTCATCAAGGACCATATGTCTAATAGAAATACAGAAAGGCCTTCAATGCAATTTGAAATGTCAGACAGTTACTAAGGGACTTTTGTTTTTTAAGAAAAAAAGCTTATTTAAAGTATTTTTTTTCTATTTTTAAAAATAAATCAACTTATTTTTAAATAACCAGTGCAACCAAATATGTTTTAATTCAAATCAAAACATAAATAAAACAAAATAAAAACGAAAAACAAAAAACAAAAGTGATTCCAAATGGCCCCTAAGGAGCTCCTATAGAATAAAAACAACAATCACTTTGAAAACTAAGATGTACATAGTTTTGCAGTAACAAACCACCTTAGTGCACATAATTTACTGAAATATTCTATATAATGCTTCAATATAAGGGAATTTCTGATAAACTCCGACAAATAGATTTAAAATCACAGAGCTTGGGGAAAGTTAAGTGTAATACTACTCAGTGTGAATAATTAAGTGGAAGGGAGCAGCCTACCTGCCTCATGATTACATTGCTTTGTTCACGAATAAAACCTACAGGCTGAAATGAAAAACAGAAATTAACATTCCAAATACCCAAGAGTGCCAAAAAGAAAAAAAATCATCCTAACTGGAAAATAATAAAAAGTCCATAAGAGAAAGTTTAATAGGAAGGAAGAACTCCATACCAACTGAGGATAGCAAGGATCCATCATTGCATACCTATTTTCCTGTGATTTAACAAAGAAATATCCAACAATGAGCATATTAACCAAAAATAAAATCGTATCAGTTTTAAAACATTAAATAAGTTGAAGAATAAGGAAAGAAGACACAAATCACAAGTACTATACTTATCATAGTTTATGTATCCATTATTGGAACCATTTATCTTACATCATAAAGTGGCAAAACAATTGAAATTTGAAGGCTGAATAGATTGAATGGACCAAGTTTTTAAACCAAACAAAGTTAAACAACAGAATAAAGCAAAAGGATTATTAAAATATGCTTGTTTTGTGTCCACACGAAAAAAGGTTTATATTTTGATTCTTATGCTAATTTTTTTAGAATGACTCAGAAATGGATCATTCATATCATAGTTGTCGACTCTGATCTTAAGCAAGTTTTAGATAATTGGTGCTCCAGAACATATTTGGTAACTTGTTTTATATACCTGAATGTTTCTATTATCAGGAGAAATTACATTATGCATTGTTAGCCTCGTCCCAACTACAAGTGGTCTGCTTTATGGCTGACATAAAACCATATCTTAAACACATGTTGCCAATATTGATAATATTAATAATATACAATCTTCCGACTTGTATAATATCTCATTAATAAATTGGTTAAAAATTAAATAAATAGATCCTGCTTTAACAAAACGAATACCATTTCAGAAAATGTAACTTAAAGCTAGATATCATCATCACTACTCTTAGGCCTAATATACCTTCTCAAATACAATCAGTAGACTCAGGGCTTGCTTGGGATCACTTTTTTTTTTTATGTGTTGTTTGGTTTAGTTTTTGCATGTTTTTGTTTTTTATTTTTAAAAACAAAGTAGCCTGTATTTATTTATTTATTTATTTATTTCTTACAAATTAGCCTGTTTGTTAAAACACTCAAAACATCTAAATTGATTCAAGTGTTTATAAAAAACAATTGAACCTATGATATTATCTCAAACATCTTTTATTTTAAATCAAAATATAAACAAAACAAAATCAAAAATCAAAAATCAAAAATCAAAATTGATATGAAATGACCCTATCACGCCAAGAGATTTAATTGTCCATAGTTCTAATTTCCAATTTTTGACATAAGAAAACAAGGAGATTAGTTTAAAGCTGTCATCTTGTTCCCCTACACTAAGTCGAAACATAAGTATTTCTCTCATGGATTCATCACCCATTATGAAAGCATTTCTATCAAAACATTTTATGTAACTTCCTAGGACCAAAACAAATGAATCTTATTCCTAATTTCTACAATTTAGGTATAACAATCTCTGGTACTGTAATATAATAGTCTAACAATATGCTGTCAATTAACATGTCATTACCAAAAAAACTCTAATGTTATAGCTCACAATAAATTATTTTTTGTTCTTTTCGAAAATAGAAGTCAAGGTATTGTTAATAATAAGCTTTTATCTTACGTAATTTAAAATTTTGCGTAGATAGCATTCAAGTGAAAATTCATGTTGAATTTGTGACTAAAACAATTTGATATTATTGATAGAAAGAGAAGTATTTAAACCGAATTACAATAGAGACACAATAAAGAAAAGAAATAAAAATAGAATAAAACAAATAGGAAGGAAATAAAACAGAATAAAATAAATAGGAAAAAATTAATGAGGGAATAAAATCTAATAAGAAATAATAACGACTAGAACTTGTCGTTATAAATCTAATACCCCCCTCAAGTTGAAGCATAGATGTCAGTCATTTTCAACTTGGATTTGAAGTCATCGAACAAAGAATGAAAAAAATTCTTGGTGAGGATGTTCTCTAGTTGACAATTGGAGGGCACAAAAGAAACAATTAGTGACTATATGCTTGGTACGGTCATATTGAATTGGATTGCGAGTAATCTTGATTGCAACCTTATTATCACATAATAGTTGCAGTGAGATGGAGGTTGGCATACAGTGTTTGCAGAGCATGATGCACAACCAGAGAGTTTTACATATTCCCAATGACATTGACCGAAACTCAGCATCAACACTGCTATGAGCAATCATAGACTATTTTTTTTTTCACGTGACAAGACTGCCCCCATATAAATAATTAATACCCCGAGGTGGAACGTCGATCATGAACCGGTCTGACCCAATCAGCATTGTATAAACAACAATAGATCGAGAGGCATGATGGGATAAAACAAACATGAGTATGGTGTACCTTTCAAATAGTGGATAATACAATGAAGAACTTGAAGATGGTGTCATAGGGGTCATACATGAATTGACTTACTATACCAACTGCATGATAGGGCGAGTATGGGAAAGGTAGATAATTTTTCCTACAATACGTTGGTAATGAGTGTTGTTGACAGGCATGGTATTGAGAATGTCAAATAAATTTTCATTGGGATTCATAGGAACAACCAGTTTGCACAGAAGAAGATTATTCTCTGTCAAGAGAACAATCACATATTTGCGCTGAGACAAGCAAATGCCTCGAGATGGTTGAGTCACTTCCATGGCTAAGAAGTACCGGAATAAACTTAAGTCCTTCATTTTAAACGACATAGCAAGAATATCTTTCAAGAACTCTAATGCGACAGATTGTTATCTGTAAGAACAATATCTTCAACATAGGAAATAAGGATAGATATCTGGTCATTGAAGGAATGTCGAAAGAAAAGAGTGTGATCCGATTGAGCTTGAGTAAAGCCATGGCCCAAAACCAACTTTGTAAACTTGTAAAATCAGGTCTTTGTGGACTACTTTAGCTCATAAGGAGACTTCGTAGCCTGCATACTTGCCCTCTAAAGGCAATAGAGTCAAAGTTAGGAGAGAGAGACATGTACACCTCTTCTGTAAACTCTCCATTTAAGAGCGCATTATTGACATCTAGTTAGAATAAAGGCCAGTATGGATTCACCGCAAGTGACAATAGGACTCGAATAGTGCTTAAATTAGCCACTAGAGCAAATGTCTCCTCATAGTCAACTCTGTAAGTCTGTGAGTACCCTTTGACGATCAATCGTGTCATGTTACGTTCAAAGAATCTGTCATAGTTGAACTTGGTGCTACAAATCCATCGACAGCCTACAGTTTTCTTACCTCGAGGAAAATCCACAACGTCCCACGTATAGTTTCCCTGAAGGGCATTCATCTCCTTCATCACCGTCATTTCTCATGTTGGATCAGCAAGAGCAACTTCAAGAGTAGCAGAGATCTGAAGGTCTATTAGGGCAGTAGCAAATACTTAATAGGTCGACGATAGACCGTGAAAAGAGATATATTTTGTCATAGAATAGAAGGAGAATAATTGATTGCATACCTTACTCAGAAAACTCACCTCCTCATTCAAAGGAGGGGTCGTGCTGAGGATGTCGCTCGGAGTGGAGTCAAGGTCCTACAAGGAGGAAGAGAGCTCTAGAGTGGGAGCATTGGGATTGGTGCGCCGAGTGTAAACACAGACAGTGGGAGGTGGAGACGGTGCACTCAACGGAACAAGAAACTCCTCAGTGGTAGGAAAAATGGGGGGAATATTCATAAGAGTAGGATACCGGACAGTGTCAAAGAACTCAAGCTCCCTTCTCGTTGAGGTTGAACTAAAAAATAGGGAACACTTTCAAAGAAGGAGACATCAGAACTCAAATAGATTTTGTTTGTGGTAGGATCAAGAGACCAATACCCCTTTTGAGTTGTAGAGTACCCTAAAAAGATACATTTTATGGATCTGGGATCAAGTTTCTCCGAGTGGGGTCATTGTTCCGAACAAAGGTCATACAGCAAAAAATTTTAGAATCTAATATGGAGAAGACCCGATCGGTAGTGAAGCATGACATTAGGATGGCTAAGAGAGTTTGAAACTTGTGAATTTTAAAGGGGGCTTTATTTGTGAGATAGGGGGCAGTTAGAACGGCATCGTTCCAAAACCATTTTGTGACATTGGATTGAAACATAATGGAGCGGAGCAACGTTGAGGAGATTACGGTTTTTCCTCTCGGCTGCCCCATTTTATTGAGTGTCCGTACACGAACTATGATGAAGGATACCCTTACTTGCCAGAAATTCAACCAAAAAAGAATTGAAAAACTAACGACCATTGACGGTCCAAAGGACCTGAATAAGAGTTTTGATTTGAGTTAAAAATAATGGTGTAGAAATTTTGGAATGGCACTATAACTTCTAATTTGTATTTTAAAATGTAAACCTATGTCATTCAACTGTGATCTTCAATCAAGGTCAGGAACCACAGTTTATTGATGTAACTGGAAGTGCAAGATGGCTCCCATGTATCACTGTGAATAAAGGAGAAAGAAGCGGAAGGAGTGTAAGTGTGGGGTGGGTAATGAATCCAATGATATTTGGCTAACTCACATCTCAAAATTGAAGTTAGAAAGATTTTTATTAGAAAACATCAAAAGATATAATTTTTTTTAATATTAAAAGCTAAGATGACTCAAATGATGATGCAATTACATAATGGACATTTAATGACTTGAGATAAACTACAGCTCATGAGTTTTTTGCCCTCACTTTTCGTACTCTTCTTTTGGATGCAGTACAGTCCAGCTACCCTCTTAGCACCGCAATCAATATCATTTGTCAATTTGCTGACAGATTACAAGTTACATTGCAATAGGATAACATGTAAAATAGACTTCAGAGTTTAGACCAGACGTTAATATAAACAATCCCTTACCAGCAATAGAAATACAGGAGTCATTGGCAATCCTGAACTTGTATCTTTTCTAGAGCACGGATAGCAAGTTGAGAAAGCTTCTGAGCATTCAGTCATATGATTTGTGACACCTAAATCAATAATC
Organism: Phalaenopsis aphrodite; assembly: GCA_003013225.1. Classification (NCBI taxonomy): domain Eukaryota; kingdom Viridiplantae; phylum Streptophyta; class Magnoliopsida; order Asparagales; family Orchidaceae; genus Phalaenopsis; species Phalaenopsis aphrodite. The sequence continues at coordinate 2,051,866 of NEWO01000071.1, forward strand.
CATGGACTAGAGAAAGAATAAATCGAGAGGGCCATAGGAAGTGTACCTTATCGAAAGTTGGAGGTCGGCGGACCCGCAAAGAATTGATTAGCTACAGGAGCTTGATCAATTTCTCCATCTGGTTTTTTAAGAATTCGGAGGATTTTGGGATGTTTCGGGTAAGAGTTAGACGTCGCCGTGAGACCCTTAGTAGCAGAGGATTTGGCCGAAGGTTTGTATATCGGCTTAACGTGAAGTTTTCAACACTTGTCTCGAGTGTGGTTGAGTTTGTGACAGTAATCACAAGTGAGGACTGGTCTAAGGTGGCATGAATGAGAATTGAGCACTATTTGAGATCAAAGCGAACAATTCGCTTGAAGGATTAAAAGTGTCGAACGTGACAAATCTCCGGCTTTCTTTTCGACGAATCTCGATGAAAGCAGCGCAAGCGAAAGGAAGTGGATCCCGACCAAAAATACAGCCCTGGACTTCGTCAAGGTCTTTGTTCAAGCTAATCAGGAATTGGAACATGCGATCCTTTTCTACAATCTTCTGTAAGAGGGATAAGTCGATCGAAGAATCTATGTGTAGTCATGTAGTCGTAGTACAAGTTGCATTCCATCCACAGTGCCACAAGGTCATTATAGTGCTGGGTAACGGTCCTTGACCCCTGTGTTGCCTTCCAAATTTTCTTAGACACCTCATAGAGTTGGTCGGGGTTTCCTATATCCGAGTTAGTATCACGGACTGTCGCACTAGCTTAAGGGAAGAACATATATGAACGACCAATTAAAGTCTGCATGGAATTGATCAGCCATGACATGATCATGGAGTTCTCCACATCCCAAGCTCCATATACACAGTCAATGTTTGGAGGCGCGCAAATCATAACTATGAGGTGACCGAATTTCCCGCATCCTTTGATGAACAGAGACACTGTTTGAGATCATTTTAGAATATTTTGTCGTTTAGCTTATGAATTGTGATCAATAAATTCATGTTGGTTTCTGGTCCTCGGGTTCGTAAAGGGATTGAGGCCGGTGACGATTCTCCGGTGGACTTAAGCACACCGTTAGTAGGACTTTCGGTGGTGGAGGAATCCACCATTCTTTCAACAGAGCCAAAAGTGATGTTGGGTTGTTGGGACATAGGAAGGCTAGTGAGAGAGATGTACAGCGATTAAAAAAAAGCTTTTGGAGCCAGGTAGAGGGATAGCCGGCAGCGGAGGAAAAACAGTCAGCTGGAAGACTGTGCGAGGAGGCCTCGCATTTGAAAAATGGCAGGAAGGCTGGCTTAGAGAAGTTGCTGAGATCAACAGCTGAAAGGAAAAAAACAACCGGGTGGTAAGGTTCAATTGCAGGGAGGGACATGGGTCCACTGGAAGGTTCATCAACAGAAAGCTTCAGCAACTGGTGGTTGCCGACAAGAATTTTGCAGTAGAAGATCTGCAGGTGATCGGCGGCTAGGGTGGTACCTCTAGAGTTAGAGCCATGAACCTAAATACCATGTTGAATTTGTGACTATAACATCTTGAAATTATTGATAGGAGTGGTATTTAAACCCAATTACAATGAGCACAATTAAGGAAAGAAATAAAAACAGAATAAAAAAATATGAAGGAAATAAAACATAATAAAATAAATAGGAAAGAAATAATGAGGGAATAAAAGCTATTAATAAGTAATAATGACTATAAATTGTCGTTATAAATCTAATAGTTCATTATGCAACTTCCACTGGTAACACCACTAATAAACTAACCGCATGTTGCAACTTATAGACGAAACTAGGAGTGGCTTCAAATTGAGTTCAAGTCAAATTATTTGAGAACTTGCTTCACTAAAAACTACATTTCGAATTAAGTCAAATCAATTGATATGACTTGCTTTATAACAAGCTAGAAACTAAATAAAACCAGCTCAAAATCCAATATTTTTAAAATAGAAAAAAATTGGCTAAAGGTTTCAAACTTAATATCGAACCAGCTCAAAATCCAAAATTTTTTAAGCAGGAGAAAATTATTGGCCAAGGGTTTCAAGCTCAATATGTCTCAACTAAATCAAGACCAATAACCACTACAAATAACATTATTTTGCCTGCTAGTAATAGAGAAGAAATTTATATTCATGCGCATTCAATTTGCTCGAATTATTTTTCGAGCAAGCCAACCTAGGCTCGAAATTGCACTAAGTTTAGAATCTAACAAATAATTCAAAATGAACATTTTCAAGTTGACTCTCAACTATGGTGAGTTCTAAGTAAAATTCCAACACTATACAAAATATTTAATATCATCCATATTGAAGGCAGAAGCACTTCCAAAAGAATTATGATAAGTCGGGCAAGACAAAAAGGCAAATTAAGTATAAAAATAACACTTAAGAACCTACATGCCATGTCTTGAAATAGAAATTCATTATATAATTTCCCCTTACTAATTATGTGTATTTTCACAAATTAATTCAAAAAAAACCGATCACCCATAATTCTTTAAAACTCAATTAATTTATAAATATTTTTTTCTCGAGTGTTTAGGTAAGATTCAAAAAATGCTCTAAAAATGTATATGAAACAAATCTATAAATAAGGAATTCATTCAAATTGTTTTTCATGGTCCCTATGGAATTTGATAATTAAATTTTTAAACCAAATAAAGCTATCTAATGGGACTTAATTATGACTCGTGTGTGTTAACCAGGAGAACCTTACTTAAAAAAAAAATGCAAATAAACAATATGCATTATTTTAATATATTAACACAACACCATAAATAATTTGATGGCAAACAGAAAGGCGGATAAAAGTAGTTAATACATATCCCGGTAAAAATATATGGTTATGTAATGCATACAAAATTTAATACACGGAAATCCATCTATATACTACATAAAGCAAGAAGCACAATTGAAAAGCAATACCTGTTCAAAAGAAAACATAATATTTGCCCATTCTATATCCCTTGTGATAAGTAAATTTGATCTTGCAAGAAGAGGTGCCAGTTTGCCCTAAGACACAAACGACACAACAAATTAGTTAAATTATAACAAATAATCAAACTATTTTCTTATTTTTGTGCATTTCAAAGTGGGAAAGAAAGGCTTTTTTAACTCAAATTATGATATGATTGAATGAGAAAAATAGAAAAGCAGACTTATCATCTCACTCCCCACTCCCTCCTATAAACAAAACAAAACGCCATTGTATTACACATTTTTGAACAATTTATGATCCATCTCTTTAAAGCATAAAAAGGAGTGATCTTGAAGAAAATAGAAATTCATTAAACCAAAGCCAATGTTAATCAATTACTTTATCGCTGCTAATTTATAATCTAACAAAATCCAAAACATGAATCTCTAGTCGAGAATTCCTCCATGATTTAACAGCCATTATCATACTACAACATATCAATAATCAATTACTGCTATTTTCTCCCTTCTAATGCTGCCTTTTTTATGTGCATCTTCTCAGCAATGCTGTAAATAAATAAATTATTGCTTATCTAATACTTCCAGGATAAAAAATTAAAAAAAAAAACATCAGAATGAATATTCCTTGATCCACTCCGCAACCTTCGTAACCTTTCAAGTTAAAAATCCCTTCTGATTGAATATATGAAGCTTTTAGTGCTGACAAAAATAGACTTCATGAATCAATGTGAAAGTAATCCATCAACACACACATTCAGAAAAGCATGAAGTAAAATAGATGTGCAGATCGTGTAAGTAAACGATATAATAAAAAAATAATAATTCATGTTTGCCTCTTCAGGGGTTTGCGGATATAAAAATCCCTCCTCATATTGAGTAATTGGTGGCTGCATAGATGCTTCATTTGTTTGCCGTACTTGTTCAGCTGGAATTGTTCTGGTGAAAAAAGATTGCAGGAAAGGAAGTTTGATATCAGTATCCGGCATAGGCTGCTTGAACTCCACACTTTGTGCGTATCTCTTCTTCCTTTTTCGCATTATATCTTTCCTTCTCTTTTCTTCAGCCCAGCGCTTTGCCAACCACTCTCTGCTCAAGGAATGCTCCTGTCGTATAGAGTTTCCAAGCCTATGGCTTATAGTTGAGAGTTTCTTGAGCTGATTACGATGGATGTTAGAGTCATGCTGCAACTTCAACATTCTCAAACCAGAATTTGAGCCGGGAAGCAGGCCTATACAATCAATTCCTAAGACTGGATGCTCAGCAAATGCAGCATACCCAAATCCATGCATCTCATCATAATCTCCTCCTTTCATCATTTTTTGAAAGCAACGCCAATTATTTAAGCATCTGTATGTACCTCGCTGCCAGAAGGAACCAACTCCAGTGATCACATTGGAAAATAAGCTCGGATTCTTTAGCCACCTCATTCAATCTCCAGATGTTTTAATCTGCAGAGAGACGAAGCAACAGTTACTTAACATAGATTGTAAACAAACATGAACAATTAAGACCTGTAATACGGCAGCCTAATATATAAACTCAAGCCATGGATTCAATATCTTCAAGAACAGAAAAAAATCCATAAAACAAGAATCTCCGGAAAACAGAGTAATAACTTTGAAATGGAAAGAAGTGCTACATGCCCTAAACCATCACTAGCAGAAAATCTCACAAAATAAAACACAGCGATCGCGAGATCCTGCTAAAAAACAGTGCTCGAAATCATGAAGAGGGCAGAAACAGCAAATCTTCAACTAATAATAAACCGCAGGCGCGCCGCTCTGTTCAATTGTTAAAGCTTGGTTTCAAAATCTATAAAATAACCGAATCTAATGCTTTAAACGCAAAGAAGATGCGCATAAATCCATCGAATGCAGAATAGCAAAGAAACCTGTAATTAGAATTTGGTGGAAGAAGCTGTCGCGCGGAAAGATGGAGGTGATGAAACGCACGGCACAGACGGAGCAGCGTGGAGAGCCCAAAAGACTTGCGGAGGGGTGTTAAGTGACTAAAGCCAACTCATGAACCTCCTATAGCTCGGCTTGTGAAATGGCAAGCCTGATTAGCTAATAAGTCAAGCTCGAATTAGTCCCGAGACTCCTTAGTTCGTAAGCTGGTTGGTTTAAAAATTTTGATATTGGAATTAATCAAATCTGAATAATGAAAGTAACTATTATTAAGCAGAATAATGTAGGTTAAATTTCTAAGACTCAAAAAGAAATGAAAAACATGGTGAATATTAAGATTTGGCTAGGGCGTGGAGGTGGAGAGCAATTAATGTACGTCATACGCAATTCTGTGTGCATATGACCCCGAATAATCTTTCAATAACTCATTTATTCGGGGTTATTGAGAGATTATTGGGGGGTATTAACGTCAATAACATCTCAATAACCTCCGAATAACCTATCAATATATTTCGCGGCTCGTCGTTCATCTTTTTCCTGTCATTTGGGGGTTTTGTGAGGTTATTTGAGGTATTAACCTCAATAACAGCGACATAATTCTCCAATACTCTCTGAATAATCGTCATACGCACGCAATTCTGCATAAGTATGATGTAAGTAAATATTTTCTCTGGAGGTGACAACCAGGGGCAGGGGGTGTCACACTTGGTAGTTTGTGATAGAGTGGGGTAAGGTTGGAGGTAGAGGGGTGGACAATAAGAGGTTGGTGGCTAGTGTAAAGAGAAAGAGGGAAGCTCGGGTGACTTAAGGAGAAGTGTTGGAAGAGAGAAGCTGCAAGTTGGTTGGTGTTCTGCAACAAGGGGCATGATAGAGAGCAAGTGAACCAGCAACTAGAATAAAGTAGAAGGCGGTTGGGAGGAGGTCAGACAGTCTGTTCTATAAAGGTGCATAAGGGATACAGGCTATCGGTTGGAGCAGGAAAGAGAGGGAAGGGCATTGGTCGTAGAAGGTAGGAAGGTGGGTGCCAGCTGGAGGACATGGATCAGATAGAGGGGAGGTAAAGGTTGTAATCACCTTGAAGCAACATGCAAGCATTGCACCGCCTATCTTTCGATGCAACCCTAGCAAGTGAAAAGCGCTTAGAGGCAGAAATTTGAAATCATGAAAACCAATATTGAACCCTAAACTCAACAACACACATATTTATAACGCTAAATAGGCGAGAAGGAAAAGAAGGGGGGAAACTAACCCGCTCAAAGGAAAGAGTCGGTCGATCCAACCTTCTGCTAGATTGAGACTCGTGACGGACCTAACCCTTGACCAATTCAGCCCAACAAGCCCCCACGTAAAATTCATTAATATAAAATATATTAAATTTTAAAATTTTATCTTTAAAGTATTAAAATTATTAAAAAATAATATTTTATATTTTCTACTGAGTGATCTCTTATTATTTTTCTCTTAATTGCTCAATATATTTATGATTTTATTATAGTACTATCTTAAATTAATATTCTTTTTTCTCTTATATAATAAACAAGTCAGCTCGTGCTCATAGACTTAAACTCAAGCTTGAGCTTAAACTCGATAAAATTAATCAAACTTAAGCTCAAACTCAAGGTGATGGTGACTTAAGCTCGACTCGACTTGTTTACACCCTTATCTTGCGCTAACGAGGGAGTTAGGACCTCAAAAGATGTGTTGTAATTGATGTTGCAATCAATGTGAGTAAGATTTGATCGGCTCACTAATTGCTTCACAAGTGTTGCATAGTCAAAACGACAAGTAATCCAAAGGGCAAGGTCAACTAACATGTGATTGGACAAAAAATCTTTAAATTTTCATGAACAAAAAAAAAAAAATTTAAATTAATTAAATTTTAGTTCCATTGTAATTTAAGTACATTATATTTAGCATTAAAATAATTATTTTTTGTGCATAGTTGAAATAAAGAAATTGTAGGGTTAGACAATGAATTGTAGAACTGAAGGGTAAATCAAGATTAAAGCTTGGCAATTGAAAAGGAAATCATGATAGGAGATCATGAATGGGAGGGTTTCTTGATGGAAGCCATGGTAGAGGAGTGTTTGGACAATGCTATCATTGGAGAGTCGTCAAAAGAGAGAGCGAGAACATGGTGTTCAAAGTTCTGTGAAGGAGCTAGTAGGAGGTTTCTAACAATGGTTATTCATGCGCGATGTATTTAAAATAAACTAAAATGAGCTATATGATTAACTTAAATACTTCAATGTTAGATCCAATCTACCCCATAGGCTACATCCAAATCATACTCATAAAACTTTCGTAAGACATAATAAGAAAAGTTGGGGGGGG
>NEWO01000071.1:2069209-2086007 GCA_003013225.1 Phalaenopsis aphrodite
GAGCTTTATCGCTCACTTTTGCAGTCGACTAGAGTGTTATGGCCATGTGAGCACATATTTCAATGGATGATCCGTGATGACTCATATCAGTGCATTTAAAAGTACTGTTGCAGCCTGCGAGTTAAAATAATCAAAATAAACGTTAGTTTTTTTCATAATTGGGTACCTGATTTTGGCACCATGAAGCACTCAACTTGCGCAGCAGACCATGTATTGTTTTCATGTCTCCTTTCAGGCTAGAACTGAGCTTACAACCTCTCGCCTGACTCCAAGGTAAAGTGACAGCTCTTCCACTTGTTTCGAGCTTTGGAGCATTGGTGGGGATGCTAAGCAATCCTTCAAGTTTCTAAACACTGATTTTTTTCTTAGTGCCTTAAAGAGCACAACACACTTGTCGTTCAACTTCGAAATGAAATGACTGAGCATGACAATACGGTCGGTCAGTCTCTGAATTTCCTTGGTGCACTCCATGAGGGTGCATGCCTAGGATCACTTATACTTTCTTGGGATTGACTTCAATCCATCATGTGTCAATAAGATGCTAAGAAAATTGCTAGTCGACGCCCCAAAGATGCATTTGACAGGGTTCAATTTCATATTAAATCTTTTAAGTGTTTCGAACGTCTCTTTTAAATCTTCGATGTGTTGTTCGGATAACTTACTTTTAACTGAGATGTCATCGACACAGACATCAATATTCTTTCATTTTTCATTAGAAAAAATTACATCTATGAGGTGCAGATAGATCACCTTAATGTACTTAAGCCAGAAGAGCATTTTCTCTGTGTTGACTGGATGAATCTTTATATGTTGGTACCCGGAGTAAGCGTCGAGGAAACTGATTACTGAGTATCTGACTGTTGCATTCACCATGGTGTCAATCTTCGATGGGATTGACTTCAATCCATCAGGTGTCAATAAGATGCTAAGGATATTGCTGGTCGACGCCCCAAAGATGCATTTGGCAGGGTTCAATTGCATATTAAATCTTTTAAGTGTTTCGAAGGTCTCTTTTAAATCTTCGATGTGTTGTTCGGATAACTTTCTTTTAACTAAGATGTCATCGGCATACACATCAACATTCTTTCATTTTTCATTAGAAAAAATTACATCTATGAGGCGCAGATAGATCACCTTAATTTACTTAAGCCTGAAGGGCTTTTTCTCTGTCTTGACTGGATGAATCTTTATTTGTTGGTAGCCGGAGTAAGCGTCGAGGAAACTCATTACTGAGTATCTGACTGCTGCGTTCACCATGGTGTCAATCTTCGATGGGGGGTAGGTGTGCTTTGGGCAAGTGACGTTGAGGTTAGTGAAAGTTGCTACTTGGAATTTGGAAGTCTTGCCAGTTTTGTTTCGGGGAACTCTTGATACATGCCCGAGAATTCTTATGTGTTGATACATCTAACTCCTAAAAGTTGATATTCATATTCATGTGTTAGATGTGTAAGTAAATGAGAATATTATGGTACGTGAGTAATTTTTCCCCTGCTTTTCATGAAATTGGTGATATTCAGAGTCTGTTTTTTATGTTGCATGTATAAGGTACACAACTATGTTCGCCTCTAGCTTGCATGTAAAGCTAGGTATGCTGTTTGCACCTAGTATCGTTTGCTTTATGATATATTCCCTATACTTGTATTGCATGCTTATCTGTATGATAAGGAGAATCTATTATATGCCTTACTTTTAGATGATTTTCTTGGCATGATGAATAATATATTCTTTAGGCACTGTTGCCTTTGGTTGGCTTGAAGTTGTTAGTCCTTTAAGCAGTTTACACGCATTCCACATAAATTCTTACATATTTACATGTTCAAAACATAAACTTTCTATTTTTACATACATGCTGCGTCTTGGATGAAAAGCCATATTTTTTTTTAAAGTTAAAGTAGCAGTTTATAGTAAGAAAGATTTATCCGGAATTTAGGTATTACATATCTAAGCACATATGGGTTGGATAATATGCATGCAAACATCCCTACTTAATATTCTTGCGCGATATTTCTGATTGTTTGATAAACCTTGGAGCTAGTATTGTTATTTAAAGAGTTTCAAGATTGATCCCAAATAAAATTTGCTCATGCTATAAACTCACATTTGGGGTGTTGTAACCATATAGTCGACAAGTTGTTTTGCTGAAATTATCACCACATGAGATGGACACATTTGTGCATTGATTTACTAATCGTGAATTTCGTTGATTATTTGTTGTTATAATAACTCATCAATTGCCGCCGAGCAGTTTTTTTTTTTTTGCATACCACTTGTGTCTATGTGCTTACATATCTAATATCTAAACTTGAAAATTTAGGGAGGCTTCATGTATGCGAATACAAAAGCACTTGAGTTGGCATGTATGTAAATATGTGTTTAGGCTCTTGGTAGCCTTATTCTATAAAATTTGAAATCTTTCATCATTTCATTTCATAACACAAAAGGAGGGGAAATCATATCTTTATACTGTGATTTCTATGCGAAGCATACTTAAATTAATTATAGCTTCAAAGTGGTATAGTGTTTGGAGTCGTTATGCCTTGTTGGTTCTTGATTCGTGGCATTTTAGTTTTCTGAAATTGGCTTTTGATTTTATGAAAACATGGGAATTGAGTACTAGGTATGCAAACCTTCATAACATTCTCATATGCTCTTCTAAATATTAATGGTGGAGATACTTGGGTTCAAATGGAGACATTCATAATGTGGTTTTGTATGGATCATCGAGCGGGCTATAAGTTGAGGACGGTTGGGGGTTAAAGGCGATGATGCAAAAATTATTCTCAGCTTTTCTTTATAGCTAAAATCTTTTAATCAACAATCAAAAAGATGGTAATTCTATCCCTGCCCCTTATGAAATGGGTGAACTAACAACATATATTGCATTTTTGCAAGTTCAGATACTACATACAATTACTATACTTTTGAAAGTTAAGATACTACTTTTAGGTTCACTCATCGATTAAGTGGCAGGGATTAAAATTGCCCGATTCTACCCTTTGAGTCATTGGTAATTCTATCCCTGCCCTTTATGAAATTTGTGAACTAACTACATATACTACATTTTTGAAAGTTTAGATACTACATACAAATACTGCACTTTTAAAAGTTAAGATACTACTTTTAGGTTCACTCACCGATTAAGTGACAGAGATTAAAATTGTCCGATTCTAGAATGATTTGTTGGTGGCTTTTAATTGATATATATAGATTTTGACGCTTTGGTTGCTGATCCTGATTTTGTTTATATATCTAATGCGATGTATGTGATTACACTCTTAATTAACTTAATTATAATTCTTACTTTGCAACAAAGAATACAAATATAATATTTAAATATGAGATACTAAAGCAAATATACGTATTATTATCAAGTAATATAGAACTTTTTGATTAAACGCTGAATATCGAACCTACAGGGATAAACAATATGTACTTTATAAAATAAGAAAAATTAGATAACAAAATTCTACTTAGCAAAATATTCTTATTTAAACTCTGATGCTATAATAAGAATGAAAGTTTAATTCTTTTTGTATTTTTTTATAATTGAAAATGAAGTAGACAACTAACTTAATTAGATATTTGCAAGATGAATGCAATATAAATAAAAAAAAATATTTTTTTATCATGAATCAGTTACAAGTATAAAAATTCTGTTATGAAAGTATTCTAATTGTGATATGTGAAATAGGGGCAATAATATCTTTTTTCCTTATTAGAGATGTTATAAAGAACATTGACTAATCTATAGTTTGAATAATTTTGAAGATGGGTTAGGTAAGGAAAATACTAGCTCTCACTCTAGAGTTTCCTCTTCTCTCTCCACCTAGAGGATAACATCTCGTATACAAATCTAAAACTATAAATCATATTTGAGATTTTAGTCTGTCACTCTAAAGTACTCTTATTCTACACTATTCAAAGTGTTTTATCTATGATTCTTACCATTTGTTGACTGAAACAATACCATCTCAGATCTTACATGTTATGACAATAAATATTAACATCTTAATTGATCAAATAAAAAAAATAAATGAAGTATATGGTCTAATACTTCACACAAATTTCATTCTATACTTAATTAATTATCATTTTAAGGAAAAAGAGAAAGAAAACTACTCAAAATTCATGGAGAAAACACAACAACACTTGAGTTTAAAAGTAAAAATGATGCACACAAACAAAAAATCTAAATTGAAACCAAATGTAATCACAAAGATAAAAATTTATCTCAAATTCCTCTTCACAAAATGCCTTGAAGTTCTTTTGAATCTCTTTCACAATACAAACTAAAACTCAAACTAAAAATAAAAGGTGGGCGGCGGCGGCGGCATATGTGGTGGTAGGCATTAGCCAGTATGGATGGATGAGATGATGATTGACCTCTTCCATGGATGGTCAAAGTCTTCTTTTATAAAAAATCTTAGAAGTGTCTTGGTGTCTTTTCAAAATGTGTCTCCATTCAATGAATATTCTAGAAGTTGTATCTTTTCAAAAGCCAATTGAATGAATTTTCGTGTTCATTAATTATTTCTCATGTTTTACTAATGGTTGCTTCAAACACCTTTTCAAAAATTAGTCCAAATTTAATGAATAATCAAATAGCTACTTCTGGCGATGCACAACTCTGTTTAACTGGGGCATAAGAGCCAGTCCTGGGCGCTCAGACTCTCTAGTTCATTTTTGCACTTTCTTCATTTTTGTTTCAAATTTGATCATTTTCACTTCTTTTATCATTTTTTATTCATTTGATTGTACCTGAAATAAAATCACACAAATATCTTTTTTTAAAGCGCAATATCTCAAAAATAAGTATAAAACTGTGTACATAAAGATTATATATTTTAGGTGTATCAGTCTACGGCTGAGCCTATCCCTAAATTGAATTCTTTTTTCCCCACTTTGACTTTCATATGCTTACTGCTTATTCTTTTATACTTTTTTTTTGTTAATATCTAGACACTTTTAATATGCTAATTGCTATTTGCTTTAAAACATTAACAGAATCAGCTAGGTACATGGCTATTTCTTTCCTTTACTGTAATTTACTACACAACTATTTCTTTTTCTTAAATGTACTTTACTACACAGTTCTTTCCTTTCTTTACTTTACTATATTGTATACATTCACCTGTCCTCATGCTTTTAATTATCGCTTTTCTGACAAGTTTTTACATTACCATAGGGTAGTAAATGTAGAACGCATGCTTAGGATTGAATGTTACGGTATATAACAAAAATATCACTTTTAACTTCAACACTTTCAAAATTCCATAATATGCATTAATATAACCACAAAATAATGTTTTAAATTTCATTTAACCCATACAACAACAAGAATCTGTAATAAGTTGCTTAACATATGTTCTCTCATAGGGCCAGCCCTAGTCCTGTTGTTGATTGTTTGAAGGTTATATCCACTTATAAGATCCACATCCTATCGTTAGTGAAGATTCTCTTATCTTACTCCTCTGTAGTGGAGAAGTCAACTGGAAAGTCTGCGATTGCTTGAGCTTTAACCATCGTCTAAGGCACATAGGTGATGTTGAATTCACTGAGCTTTGCCGCTCACTTTAGTAGTCGACTAGAGTGCTATGGTCATGTGAGCACATATTTTAATGGATGATCAGTGATGCTCATATCAGATGCATCTAAAAGTATAGTTGCAGCCTGCGAGTGAAAATAAATAAAATAAATGTTAGTTTTTTTTCATAATTGGGTACTTGATTTTGGCACCATGAAGCACTCAACTTGCGTAGCAGACCATGTACTGCTTTCATGTCTCCTTTCAGACTTGAACTAAGCTTACAATCTCTCGCCCAACTCCAAGGTAAAGTTCCACTTGTTTTGAGCTTTGGAGCATTGGTGGGGATGCTAAGTAATTCTTCAAGTCTAAACACTGATTTTTTCTTAGTGCCTTAAAGAGCACAACACACTTGTCGTTCAACTTCGAAATGAAATGACTGAGCCTGATAATACGGTCGGTCAGTCTTTGAATTTCCTTGGTGTAATCCATGAGGGCGCATGTCTAGGATCGTTTATACTTTCTTGGGATTGGCTTTCAATCCATCAGGTGTCAACAAGATGCTAAGGAAATTGTTGGTCGACGCCTCAAAGATGCATTTGGCAGGGTTCAATTTCATATTAAATCTTTTAAGTGTTTCGAAGGTCTCTTTTAAATCTTCGATGTATTGTTCGGATAGCTTACTTTAACTAAGATATCGTCGACATACACATCAACATTCTTTCATTTTTCGTTAGAAAAAATTACATCTATGAGGCGCAGATAGATCACCTAATGTACTTAAGCCTGAAGGGCATTTTCTTTGTGTTGACTGGATGAATCTTTATCTATTGGTAGCTGGAGTAAGCATCGAGGAAACTCATTACTGAGTATCTGACTGTTGCGTCCACCATGGTGTCAATCTTTGATGGGGGGTAGGTGTCCTTTGGGCAAGTGACGTTGAGGTTAGTGAAGTCGTTACACATCTGTCACTTGTCATTGGCTTTCTTGGCTATGATGACATTCGAGAGCCAAGTTTGGTATTGTACTTCATAAATGTAGTGGACATCCAACAACTTTTATACTTTTATCACTATCGGTTTGGTCAAAGTATTGGCGGTTGACTAGATCTTTGTTGGACCAGCTGAGAGTAGGGGTTAATGTTTAGTCGGTGGCACGCTGCATCGATCAAAATGCCAAGTATTCCCGCTGCAGTCCAAGCAAACACTTTTTTGTGCTTCCAGAGTGTTTATACCAATTGGTTCCTGAATCCCGTGTCAAAACGTTTACTAATCAGAAAAAACTTACCAGGTTCTTCGTCAGACACTTGCACCTGAAAAACGACCTCACTGGTCTCGAGAACCCCTCTCTTGGGATCTAGATGTCGATCGGTTCATGGTTGATGCTCGAAAGTGCTCACAAATAACAATTTCTAGACTGCTCCAAGTTTCCCAAGACCGTAATTCTCTTAATAGCCTAGAAATTCCACAACTATATGCCTGGTAGAAGTTACTACCCTATAGTGGTTCAGGAGTAGGTATTTTTCTTTCTTTTATTTTAGGAGTCGCCAAATTGTCGATTGTCATATACTTCTCTTTCCTGAATAAGTTTATCTTTCGGGTCATATGAACAGTCTGAAGAAGAGAGGAATCAGAAAAGACGGACATACGAAAAAATGACAAATAAGAGAAAACACAAAACATTAAGAGTCTATGTGCGGTAAACCTCGCAAGAATAAGTTAGTAGTATGCCCAAACAAGATCTGGAGAAAGCACCTTAAACTGATATCCGCAAAAAAAATATCTACTTAGAATACCCATAACTAGAGAGTCAGGTGTAAGTGTCTGTTTTGGGGTCAAAAGCACTCCCAAGGGGACGTATCCCACATGATTAATTACATCTTGGGGGTACCCAAGAATATTCTCGATAAAAGGAGTTTCGCTTGGATTGTCGTGAACTTGGGGCAATAGGTACTCAAAGGAAGGTTATTCCGTGTTGGAACAGTCCTGATGCTTCAAAGCTCATGCTCAATCATTGGGTAGAGAGCGAGTCTCTCATATCTTGAATGGGTAGCAGCTCATCGGCTCACAAGACCCATTGAATAACTTTTTAATGGGGATATCCAAACACGTCGCACGTTCGGGCGATAAGGGCAAATGACAAATCATCGTATCCCAAATGGACGGCAGTTCATCGGCATCGAGCCACAAAAAAATGCTGTAAATGAAGTCAAGGAGCGACAAGGCTCAAAGGGGCTCAACAAAAGAAAGGTAGAGTGATCATAGAAGGTAGAGGTAACTTGGTCGGGTTACCACAGACCCGTTATCCACAGCTACTAGGATCCTATGCCTACCCGGTCGTGAAGGTAGTAAACCAAAGACGTTCTAAAATCCCTGGCCATCAATCCGTGAATTGCGTCGTCCACAGGGGATCTCGGTAGCCATAAGGTCAGAGGAAAGAAACTATCCTATGACTATAAGTTGTAGCTACAAGAAGTGAGACTTATACATGTTGAAGTGGCGAGGATGCCTTAGGAAAGAAAGAAATGTAGGTTCAGCTACAAAACTGGAAATACTCCAAACAAAAGGACTTATTGTTGGCATTAATTTTTTATGTCACGAGTGTAGGGTGTTCATCTGCATGACTTGTGATAGTTTACGATTACGTCCTGTAGTTTAGACACCCGCATAGGACCTTTTGGCACGTGTTGAGGGGCACCTAGTCAGGGTCATTCTGCTAGGCTTTGGCTTTCGCCTAGGTGAATGTCGGCTGTCCTTTAGCACGTCGGACAACTTCGATCGGGTCGAGACCTTATTCATCGCGTCGTGCGTAAAATTAACTTAAATTAGCTCTATCGTCAATAAAGTTATCCTTGTGACCGCAGACGACGAAACGCACCGCACGAGTGAGTCTGGAACGTCGATTCCACTTGGGAATGACGTCCATTGCACCGCAATTTCGCGTGCGGGTGTGCGAATTTTCATTTTGAGCTTAATCGTAAAAAAGTGGTCCTTGTGGGAACAGTCCCAATACTGACAAGGAAGATTATTCTGTGTGAGAACAATCCCAATACTTCAAAGCTCACGCTAAGCAATCGAGCAGAGGATAAATCGTTGTATCTCAAATGGGCGGTAGCTCATCAGCATCGGGCTGTCAAGGTGATATCAACGAGGTCAAGGAGCGACAAGGTTGGGGCTCAACAAAAAGGAAGGTAAAGTGATCCTAAAAGGTAGAGATAACTGGGTCGGGGTACCACAGACCCGTCATACACAGCTACTAGGATCCTAAGTCTACCTGGTCGTGAAGGTAGTTGACCTAACACAACCTGAGATCCCCGGTCAGCAACCCGTGAATTGTATCATCCACGAGAACCTCGGTAGCCCTAAGGTCAAAGGAAGGAAACTCTATCCTATGGCTATAAACTGGAGCTCTAAGAGGTGGGACTTATACTTGCTGAAATAGCAAGGATGACTTAGGAAAGAAAGAGAAAGTGGAGGTTCGGTTACAAAGCTGGAAAAGCTCCAAACAAAAGGACTTACACCCCGTCTGGGTCGGGGAGCCTTCTAACACCCTAGGCGCACTAGACGACCACATATATGAGGTATGTTGGGCCAGTCAGGTTGGAAAAGTACGGGGACTCCTCCTCGGGACATGCAAACATGAATGCAGTTATCTAGAATGATCCTAAGTATTGTGGAGACCCTATTAACATATGCAAGAAAGTAAATGTTGCAATTTTAAAATCCTAAATATTTTAATCCTAAATTTTAATTATCTTGAATATTTTGTTTAGGATTTTGTAGAAAATTAAAATTTTAGGGTCCTTAATGAGCCTATCTTGTATCGTGAAATCACATATAAAACACAGAAAGAAAATAAGAAAAATACATGCAATTGCAGACATGCAATATGATGCAAAAAAACAAAGCAAATCGAACCAAAATAATAAACATGCCGGTGCCGCTGGGTCGGCAACATATCCCAGAAAAGAAAAGGGCGGTCGGACTCTGCATATACATGTCTGGTCCTAATTCTATACATCAATATAAAATACATAATTAATATACAGGGAACGAGCATCTGCTCCTGGTTCCCTCCACGTGGTTCCCGTACTAACGTCTCGAAATTCGTGCTCGTATCTTATTTCTGCTACAGGACTCTCTTACACTCTAAAAGTACACAGAGAAAAGAAAAAGACTCGATCTTGCATGAAAACAAGTGTCAGCAGGAAAACTCACATGCACATAACGTATCATGAGTCATGTCTTAAAAGTGGGGGGAGCTAATAGCACCTGCAAGCAAAAATGTAAGAAATCATTATTTGCTTCCCCCATAGCGGTACCTGTGTGTATGGATATAAATAGACATGGTTCCCCGTAGAAGAACGCCCTAACACACTACCACACATATGCAACATGCAGTCAAACCACAAACATAATGCAAAAGAAAGATAGCTGGCTAGGACAACCAATCCAATAGAGAACAATAGCCAAGTATCAAAAATACTACATAGCACCCTAAGTCTTAGCCTAACACACCATCTAACGAAAGGTGCGTTAACCTAATATCTAAGTGAGGGATAAGTCTACGTATAGTGTGACTTTAACGGGGTTGTCATGTCAGCCCCATCCTAAAGATTCGAAAGATCTAAAGGGTGTCACAAACAATGATGACATGAGTTAGATCTATTAGATCTTTAGTACACTCATACTCATGTTAATCCCGATGACTTAACTCGCATTGCTCACTGGGATCAACCCAGCAAGCAATGCTTGTCAAGGCACCGCGACCAACACGAGGTCACTCTCCTAACGAACATGGCTTGCTATCTATGCAAACATGCAAATGAAAATGCTAATGCAGACAAATCAAAACATATAAGTAGTGATAAAGAATATGTCATGAAGATAATGACTCATAGAAATGGACATACCGTAGCTGCAGGGGCCCGAAAAGAGGGTATGTCGGT
This sequence comes from Phalaenopsis aphrodite, assembly GCA_003013225.1. Classification (NCBI taxonomy): domain Eukaryota; kingdom Viridiplantae; phylum Streptophyta; class Magnoliopsida; order Asparagales; family Orchidaceae; genus Phalaenopsis; species Phalaenopsis aphrodite. Next base: position 2,079,682 of record NEWO01000071.1, read on the forward strand.
AAGACAGTGACCCAAAGGAATGGGCATGCCATGGCGGCAGCGGCCCGAAAAGAGGGTATGTCGGCAAGGCAGTGACTCAAAGGTGGGCATGTCGTTATGGCAGTGACCCGAAAAGAGGGTATACCGATAAGACAGTGACCCGGGAATGGGCATGCCGTGGCGGCAGCGGCCCGAAAAGAGGGTATGCCGATAAGATAGTGACCCGAAGGTAGACATGTCGTAGCGGCATGGGCCCGAAAAGAGGGTATACCGGTAAGGCAGTAACCCGAAGGTGGGCATGCCGTGGCGGCAGTGGCCCAAAAAGAGGGTATACTAGTAAGACAGTGACCTAGAGGTAAGCAACTCAAGTAGATGATATTGATCGTGCAAATAAACATGTACATGCCCATACACAACATGTAAAAGAGCAAGTGGTCGGTTGATCGAGATGGAATATTCGATTAATCTAAAGTGTTGTACCAACTGAGCCCGAGTAGTCGGCTGAAACACGAGTGATGTGACCGGTTCAGGATAACTGACCGAGCCACAAGTGGTGTCGACTGTTCCAGGGCAACCGATCGAGGCACAAGTGGTGCAAGTGTAAGTGCAAATGCAAGGTGCAAGGTGCAATGTGCAAGTGTAAATGTAAGGTGCAGAGTGCAGGTGCAAATGCAAGGTGCAGAGTGCATGTGCAAGTGCGATATATGACATACAATATGTAACATGCAAGATATGCACATGCAAACAACGAGGTTCATATGGCCACATATGATAGCGAGTCACGCTCGTACTAACGACCTCACCTATGAAACCTAAGGTTTAGATCCTTCGATATGCGGCATCGCCGCCTCCAGCTTTTGTGTGGGAATGTGAGGATTTTTCTCCCCGGTGCAAGTGCGATATATGACATACAATATGTAACATGCAAGATATGCACATGCAAACAACGAGGTTCATATGGCCACATATGATAGCGAGTAACGCTCATAGTAACGACCTCACCTAGGAAACCTAAGGTTTAGATCCTTCGATATGCAGCATCGCCGCCTCCAGCTTTGGTGTGGGAATGTGAGGATTTTTCTCCCCGGTGCAAGTGCGATATATGACATACAATATGTAGCATGCAAGATATGCACATGCAAACAACGAGGTTCATATGACCACATATGATAGCGAGTCACGCTCGTACTAACGACCTCACATATGAAACCTAAGGTTTAGACCCTTCGATATGTGGCATCGCCGCCTTCAGCTTTGATGTGAGAATGTGAGGAGTTTTCTCCCCGGATCTCCAAAGGGAAAACTCTCCACGGCGTCGTGAAATGTGCTAGCTACAAAGTTTTTCTCATTTTGCGAACTCCTAAAAACCTTGCAAAGCGAGCCAGCTACGAAGCTTCTCTCGCTTTGCCAAGTCCGACCCTAACTTCTCCAAGTAAAGCCGGGAGAAACCAAAGCAAGGGGAGTGAGGGACTCCAACCCATCGGGACTTGTGCTAAGGCTTACAATAAAAGGGAAACACTCGGTTCTACCGGGGGTGTTTGGTTACGCACAGGAATTCCTAACCTAAATGCTAGCTCTATGAAATTGACGATCCATCACGCAGGCATGTCATTGCGCCGACCCATGCCGGCGCATGCACCCCGTGTGGGCGATCAAACCCACACGCCTAAACACCGCTAAAACCTAGGTCCAACTAGGAGTTCGAGAATCTCACCACCGTAACGGTTGCAGACGCGTTCTCTTTGCTTGCGCCAAGCTCGCCGATGCCCGATCCATGCTCCAATCTGCCTCGTAAAACACACACAGGACAAAAATAGAGCCAATAAGGGCAAGAGAGGAAGTGATCAGTGATGTATACGAAGTACCAGAAAATAAATAATTTAGCATATAAAAATATACGACACAAAAAAAAATGTACATTCGCGAGAGAGGATCGCTCGACGACGGTGAAAGAGGGGGAGTTTTCCTTGCAAAGGAAAATACGCTTGCACCTCCTCAAACAGCGGCAACGCTCGCTCTCCGACGATATCAAAGTGCTCCGACGAAGATTTCGGTCGTCGGGAAGGTAGGACGGTGAGATCGAGGACTTAGTTCGCCGGTGGTGAGCACCGGGAGCGAAAGAAATGCGGAGGACAACCCAAAATCTGACGTTCTGCTCGCTGATTTTCTCCGGCGTAGATACGACATCGACGAGGCAAAAAAAAATCGGCGAGGAAAATGTCTGGCAAATGGCGGGATCTCGGCATCGGAGTTGGCCAAGAAAAAGGAAGAATAAGAAGAAAGAAAAAGAAAAGAAAATAAAATGAAATAAAATGAGAAGAAGGAGAAGAAGAAGAAGAAGAAGAAGAAGAAGAAGAAGAAGAATAAGAAGAAGGAAAAAAAGGAGAAGAATAAGCAGAAAAAAAAAGGAGAAGAAGGAGAAGAAGAAAAAGAAAAAGGAGAAGAAGAGGAAAGATAGAGGCGCGACCGGCGGCTGGAAGAGCACGCCGGCGATCTTCGCCGGCGATGAAGAGACGGGCGGCGAGTGCGGTTTGAAAGGCCGAGATGAGGAGGAACCGACGGTTTTCGCGAACGGGAGGTCGGTTGTGAGGAGATGCAGAGAAGAGGGAGAGAGGATTCCCGGCGCGAGAAGGTGAGGCCGAAGCGGAGTGGTCGCTTGCAGATTCGGAGTAGGACGACGGTTTCACGCGAATGGCAGACAGTGTTTCGCGGTCTGTCGCGATCCAGAGGGAGAGATGGACCAGAGCTTTTTAAGGATAATATATATTTTATAATAATAATAATAATAATAATATTATTATTATTATTATTATTATTATCTCTCAGCATCATTTTTACCGAACACGTAATCGTTGCGAAATGAACTTCTCCCCTAGGTAAAATCAACGTTCTAGACACACTGGTGTGGCCCGTTTCGTCGTTCGGACCACTTTTTTAGAAATTTGGGTCACCGATAATTTGCACATTTTTACCTCGCCTGCGTTATTGTGGTGCAACGAGTTCCTTTTTCAAGTGGAATCGACGTTACAGACTCACTCGCGTGGTCTGTTTCGTCGTTCGGGTTCGTTCGGACCACTTTTTTTTAGCAATTTGGGTCAAAACAATAATTTGTGCATTTTTACCTCATATTCAAACCGTCAACGACATGAACTCCCTCCTTAGGTAATATCGACGTCTCATACGCCGATGGCATAAAAAATCGATGCCAATAGTGGCCGATCGAACTAAAGTGATCAGTCGACTGGGTCAGAGCGGCCGATCGAACCAAAGTGAGAAGCTCATCGGGCCGGGGAGGCCGATCAGAGCGAAGTGAAATGCGCGTCGGTCCGGCGAGGCCAGTCGGAGCGAAGTGAGGTGCTCCCCGAGTCGAGGCGTCCAGTAGGAGCAAAGTTAGACGCTCACCCGGACCATAGGGGCCGGTCGGAGCGAAGTGAGATGCTCACCGGGCCTGGGAGGCCGGTCGGAGCGAAGTAAAATGTCCATCGGACTGAGGCGGCCAGTTGAAGGAAAGTGAAGTGCTCGCTGGGCCGGGGCGGGCGGTCAAAGCGAAGTGAAATGCTTGTGTGCTCCATGCAAAAATGCAATGCAATCCAAAGCAAACAAACATGCAGGTAACCAACCAAGCTCATGCTAGCGACCTCAATGGGGAAACCTAAGGTTTAGACCCTTGGATATGCGGCATCACCACCTCTTGCTCTGGTTAGGAAATTTGGGGAGTTTCTCCCCGGATCTCCGAAAGGGAAATTCTCCATGGCGTCACGAAAAGGGTTAACTACAAAGCTTCTTCCCTTTCATGAACTCCTTCAGACTTTGCAAAGCGAGCCATCTACAAAGCTTCTCTCGCGTTGCCAAGTATGACCTCCCAGCTTCTCCAAGTAAAGCAGGGGAAACCAAAGCAAGGGGAGTGTGGGACTCTGACCCATCGGGACTTATGCTAAGACTCTCAACAAAGGGGAATCACTCGGCTCTACGGAGGGTGTTGGCTACGCACGAAAAATCTTAACCTAAAGGCTAGCTCTAGGAAATCCAACGATCCATCACGCAGGTACGTCGTCACGCCGACCCACGCCAACGCGCACCCCTTGTGGCCGATCGAACCCACAGGACTAAACACTATTAATTCTAAGGTTGTCTAACGGTTTAAGGGATCTCACCACCGTGACAGTTGTAGACGCGTTCTCTTTGCTTGCTCCAACCCATCAACGTCTGGTCCATGCACCAATGCGCCTTGCAACGAACCGTGCAATGAGGAAGAAGAAACATAGATGTCTTGAGGTATACAGGTACCCACAATAAATGATCATAACATAAGAAAATATAACTGACACATATACCTTTGCAAGGGGTCGACGGGCTCCCTTATGTTGCAACGTCATCGCCGCTCCACAAGTGATTGCTGCTTTGGTGAGGCTCCCAACTGAAAGAGAGCATGACGACGAGGTTGCCGGTGCTCCGAGTCGAGGGGAACGAACATTGACGTGAAGATCTCCCCATGAGAGGGAGGGAGTGTAGGCTCGGTCTCCAAGGGCCTTACCTCAAATGAGAGGATCAGAGTTGAGTGGAGGCTTCCGACGAGGTGGACGGTCGGCGGCGTTAAGGATAACGCCAGCCAAAAAGAAGAAAGAGTAGGAGAAATGCTCGGCCGGCTGCTGGAGGAGTTTTTGCGGCCGGAGGGGAGCCGAAGACGAAGAGCTTCACCTGCGAGGAGGAGCTCTGACGTCGGACTCGAGGAGGCTGGGTAGGCTTCGCGAGGACCGGGTAGGGAGCAGGTAAGTTCGTAAAAAATGGGGAAGGAGCGCTGTCATGGAGGGAGGAGACTCTGGCGAGCTCGCCGGCGGTGTCGCCAGCCATAGATTGGGGGCGAGATTCGCGAAGTTCATGTGAAAACAACGCACAAGAGGTTGGCGGCTGGGCTTTGTCGGTGGCTGAAGGCTCCGCCAGTGACGAAGAGGCCGGCGGCAAGGGAGGCGGTCGACGACATAAGCACGAGGGAGGAGATCCGGAGCTATCGCGAATGAGCTTTGCGGCGGGTATGTCGCGGTGGATATGGGAGAGAGAGAAGAGCGATAGTTTAAATATGATATTTTTTTATATTAAAATAATAATAATAATTGTATTTACCCCCTTGATTCGTGCGTACACAGAACCCCAACAATATGGGTGTCCTTCCCGGGTAAAATCGACTTTCTGGACGCATTAGCACGGTTCGTTTCTTCGTCTGGGGTCATCTGGACAACTTTGTTGACGATCAAGTCAATTTAAGTCAGTTTCGTGTGCGGCGTGAAAAATAACATGTGCTGGCCCGACCGAAGCCATCCAAGGTATGAAATACCGACCAGCCTTCATCTGAGTGAAAGCCAAAGTCTAGCGAAATAACCCCGACTACGTGTCCCTCAACATGTGCCAATGGTAGGTGTTTGAACTATTGGTTGTTACGGACATGCCGTAAACTATCCCGAGTCATGCATGTGGACACCCTACACTTGTGAAATAAAAAATTGATGCCAACAAGGACTATTTATTGTGGTAAAAGTATATCCATATGGAGCAGATGATATTGAAGATCCAAAAATTGGGGGAGTGATTAAGGTAAATGTACACAAATTAAAAGTTTACATGAGTGGAGAATGTTTGGTCAGACCTAAGTAAAACACTGGTTATGTCTGGCTGACGACGTTAAACTGGGAGACAACTCATAATTATCGGTGTGATTTGAAATTTAAATTATTGTTGTGATGAGTTTTATATAGTGATTGAGAGTCTTATACAATTTTGTTGGGACAAAACATTATTATATTAAAGGACTTGAAGAGTGTAATGAAGAAATCTGAAGATTGAGTATGTCAATTTGGCGTTATAACGCCAGATCTGGCGCTATAGCTCCACAGTTCGAATAACTCATCAAAACCGCCAAAAATTTGGTTTCTCTTCTTCTTCCTGTTTATAAAACCGCCTAGGACGGGATTCGAAGTATCCCTATGACATTCCTAAGTATTCTAAAAACTTTTGAGAGTGAAAATTTCATTTGAGAGATCATGGAGAGCAATGACAATGAGAGATTTGAAGAGAAGAAGTTGTTGCATAAGGATGCTCAAGCATATTTCAATGGATATCTCACAGTAACTTTGGAGCGTCTCATGGAGAAACTTGAGAAGATTGATGATGAGATTTCTCTTCTGCATTCAAAGGTTGAAAAGTTGTCACGTCATTACGAGCATTTGGATTGGCAATTGAAACTGTAATTCATTAGTTTGGTGTGCTTCCAAAATAGTCAAGTGACTGTATAGCACCAACAAGTGGATCAACGATAAGTTTGCTAAGGAATTTCCCCGTGCTCATTTCTACCA
>NEWO01000072.1:35037-48165 GCA_003013225.1 Phalaenopsis aphrodite
ATTCTCTCTCTTCCCCTTACATGCCCTCTCCCTCACTCTTTTAATCACTCTCTCCCTCTCTCACTATCGCTCGCTCCCTCCCTCTTTCTCTCACTTCTGCTTTCTCTTGCTCTCTCTATCGATCTTCATCTCTCTCTTCCATTCCCTACTTCTTCACCTCGCTCTCCCTCTATCCACCTTCAATTCCATCTATTTCTCTCCCTATAACTCACCTTACATCTCCCTCTCTCCCTCCTTCCTTTTCTCTTTCTCTCTTGCTTCCTCACTTGTCTCTCTCTTCTTTCTCTCTCCCTTCCACTATCTCTCCCATTACTATCCCACACTCTTTCCCTCTCCCCCTTCTCTCTATCTCGTTACCTCTTTTGTCCCTCTATCCTCACGCATTTCTCTTACTCTCTCTTTTATCTCATTCTCTTTTGATTTATCTTGATCTCAATCTCTTTCGCTGTCTCTCCCTCTCTTGGCCTATCTTGCTCATAATCCCTTTCTCTCTCTCCCTCTGGCAGTTACGCTCTATTTCTTTTCACACTCTATCCTCTCCATCCCACTATCCCATTCTCACCCTCTCTCACTCTCGCTTCCTCACTCTCTTGATCTCTCTCTCTATATATATTTCCTTTCTTCCTCCATATCTCTATATTTGATCCTCACTCTAGTGAGATCTCTCTTTATTCTCTCACTCCTTGCTCTGAATCTTCCTCAATATCACACTCCCTCTCTCTCCAATTTTTTCTCCCTTTCTCTTACTCTCTTCTTTTTACTCACTCTATCTTCTACTCCATATCTTCTTTCGCTTTTCTTTATCTCTTTGATACTTTTTTCTCTTTCTCTCTCTTTTTGTTCTCCTTTTCTCACACTTCTTTGTCCCACTCCTAGCTCTCTATCTCCATCCCTCCCTCTCTCCCTTCCACTTCTTCTCTCTCCCTTTCTCTCACATTATCTTTTTGAGTCTCTCTACTCTCTAAATCTTCTCTTGCTTCGCTCTCTTCTCTCACTTCCTTTATTTCTCTAAGCTCTTACTCTCACTCTTCATGCTTTCTCTCCCTTTTACTTTTAGTTTATTTTGTTTCTCTCTCACTCTCTCTTTTGGCCTCTTTTCTCTCGCTCTCAGTATTTATATCAATTTCTTACTCTCAATATTCTTTTTCTCTCTTTATTTTTCACTCCCTCACCCTCTCTCTCCCTCTCTTAATCTCTGTCACTCTATCTACCTTCTCTCTTTTATTCTCTCTCACTATATCTCTCGCATTCTCAATCATTTGCACTCTCTCTCTTTAACTCCATCCCTCTCTCTCTCCCACTTTCACCATTCCTCTCGCGCACTCATCTTTTGCACTCTCTATTTCTCTCTTTCTTTCACTCAATCCCTCTCCCTCTCAAACTCTGTCTTCATTTCTCTCTCTCTTCTCTTTCTACTTATCACTAACTCTCTCTTCCACACTATCACTCTCTATCTCTCCCATTTCTTTTTGCTCTCTTTACCTCTCTTACTTTCTTTCTCTCTCAATCTCTTTGCTCTTCCCTCTCTCAGTCTCTTTCTCTCTCTCCTACCCTCCTTTCCTTCTGTCTTTCTAATTTCGTCACTTTAGTCCTTTCTCTCCCTCTCCCTCTCTTGCTTCATCACTATATCTTTATCCTTCTCTTTCTCCCTTCTTGTCTACATCGCCCTTTCCTTCCTTCGCTCTCTTTACCTTTTTATCCCTCCCCCTCTCCCTATCTCTCTTATCTCTATTCTCTCTTGCTCTATTTGTCTCTTTGTCTTTCTCTCTCTTTGTCAATGTTTCTTTCTCTTTGCCCACCTCTCCCTCTCTCTTACTCTTTCTCTTGCTCTCTCTCTTCTCCATATCACTCTTCGGTATCTCTCTATCTATTTTTTGTAGTTAGTTTCTCTTTCACTCACACCCCTCTTTCTAGCTTTTCATTATTTCAATCTATTTGTTTGCTCCCCTTTACTCGCTCTCCCCTATCCCTCTCTCCCCTATCCCTCTCTAACACTCTTTTTCTCTCTCTATCTCTCTCTTATTATCCCTCTCACTCTATATTCTTTCTCTCTCACTCTCTATCTCTCTATATCTTTCCCCCATTCTAACCCTCAAAAACTCCCACCCCACGTCCCTCTTTCTCTCTCTCTCTCTCTCAATCTCCCTTCATCTCTTTATTTCCCTCCTTTTTCTCTCACTTTCTTCTCTCAAACATTTATTTTTCTCTCCTCCCACTTATTCACTCTACTTCTCCCACTCTCTCTTCTCTCTCCTCTAATTCTCCCTCTTTCTCTCCCACTCTTTCTCATTCTCTCTTTCCCTCTATTTATCTCACTCTCCCACTATCTCTCTCTCAAAGTCTCGTCTCTTTATCTCTCCCAACCTCCCACCCCCACTTGGCCTATTCATCACCCACAGCCTTTCACTCTCAGCCTCTTATTACCCTCTTCCTAGCTCTCTTTCACACCTTAATTCTATATCTCTCTCCCTTTCTTCTAAACTTTCTCCCTCTCTCTTATACTTTCTCTCTTTCTCATTTACATTTTCTCCATTTCTTGCTCTCTCTCTCTACTTACTCTTCCTCGCTCTCCCTCACATTCTCTCATCTCTCCCAGCCTTCCCTCTCGCACTCTCTACCTATCTCTCTACGTTTTAAGCAATTTTTCACCTCTTTCTCGTTCACTCAGACGCACACACTCTCTCTTTCTCTCCATCTCCTTATTTCTCTCTCTCCATCTCTTACACACACTCTCTCTCCCTCACTCAATCTCTCTTGCTCACTCTCTCTCTCCTCAACTCTCTGTATCCCTCTCTCCATACTTATCTTATTCTCTCTATCCCTCACTCTATCTTCATCTCTCCTGTCCCAATTTCTCCCTCACTCTATCTCTCTCCCTTCATCTATCCACCTCCCTCTTTGTGTTTCTCTCACTCGCTTGAGCACTATATCTTTCTCACTTTCTCTCCTTCTCTTTTGTAATCTCCCTCTTAACCTTCTCTCTATCAGTCCTCTCTCTCTTACTCTCTCCACTCTCTTCCCATGCCTCCCTCTTTCACTTCGTCTCTTTGTGTCTCACTCTCCATCCCTCCCTCACTATATACCTCTCTCCTTCTCTCCAAAAATCTTGCTCTATCACTCTCCCACGCTCTTTCTCCTTTCTCTTTTACTAGCACTATATCTACCTCTTTATTCATCTTTCACTTTCTCTCATCTCTCTCTTTCTTTGCCCCTCTATATATCACTATCACACAATCTCTCTCTCAATCTCCTCCCTCTCTAATCTCTCTATCATGTTTCTTTCTCCAACTCTCTCCATCTCCCTCTCCCTCTCCCTCTCTCACTCTTCCATTTTTCTTCCTTTATTACTCTCATTTCTCTCTTTTTTTTGTGCTCACTCTCACCTTTCTTATATCTCTTGCACTATCAACCTTTCTATCCCCCTATCCTTTTTCTTTCTCTACTCTCCATGCCTCCCTCCCTCTTTCCTCTCTCATTTCGTCCTTCTCTCTAGCCTGTACTTTTCTATTTCTATCCCTCCCTCCCTCCCTCCTTCCCTCCTTTTCTCTCTCTCTTACAATATCTTTTTTCCCTCCCTTAATAATTTTCTATTGTTTTACACCCTTTACACGCTGTATTAATATTTTCACCTTTCTATTGCACTCACTTTCTTTGCCACTCCCATTCTCACTCCCACTTTATCTCTCTACCATTGTTAGGCCTCCTCTCTCCCTCGTCATCTCTACCTCTATCTCCTTTTTTATGACTCTCCCTATATCTTCCTCTTTGTTGTTTTCTCTTTCTATCTCCCTCCTTCCCTCCTTTTCTTCTCTCTTACTCTATCTCTCTTTTCTCTTCATCTTTCTCCCACGCTCTCCTTCTTACTTTCCCTCTCATTCTATTAAAAACTCTATATCTCTCACACCGTCTTGTTTATCTCTCAATCAATCTCTCTTGTCCTTCCTACCTCACTCTTCCCCTCTCTTTTTATCACTCCTACCTCTATCAAGTTCTTTCTATGACTCTTTATTGCAATCTCTATCTCCCTTTATCTCTCTCTCTCTTGCTCTCCCTCTATCTTCCTCACTCATTGGCTCCCTCATTTATTTTCTATCACTTACTCTCGTTCTTCCTTGCACTGTCTATTTCTCCTCTCTATTCCCTTTTTATTCTCTCTTCTCAACTTTCCCACCCTCTATCGCTCCCTTTATCCCTCTCATTTCCTATCTGCCCCACTCATTCTACCCCTCGCTCCTTCCCTCCCTTGCAAGCTTCTTTTGTCACATTCTTACTTTTTTCTCTCTTTCTCTCTCCAGATCTCCCTCCATCCTTCTCTCCCTCCCGCTCTTCTTCCCCTCCCTCTCTTACTCTGTCCCTCTCTCTTTTCTCTATCCTTCCAATAGTCTTTTGTTCTCTCTCTTCATTACTTTCACTCTTTCTTACTCTCTTATGTCGTTCTCTCTTCTCTCAGTTTTGTTCTCCCTCTCTTCATCTCTCTTGCTTTCTATCCTTCTTTATTTCTTTTACTATCTCTCCCTTCATCATTTTCTCTTCTTCGCTCTTCCTCCCCCTCCCTATCTCACTCCCTCTTACTATCTCTTCTCTCATTATCTTTCCTCTCTCATATCTTTCTTATTCTCACTCTCCCTCAGTCTTTCTATATCTCCCTTTCTTACTCACAATACCACTCTCTCACCCCTCACTTCCCTATTATTATCTCTTGCTCCTCTTACTCTCTTTCCTTTGCTCACTCTTCCCTCCCTTCCTTGCTCTCTTTCTCTCTCCCTTAATTGTTTTGACTTTTTCTTCCACTCGTACCTCTCTCTATCACGCTTGATCTCCCACTCCCCCTCTCTATTCTCACACTCTCCTCCTCTCTATTACTCACTCTCACTCCCTTTTCTTTATACCCTCTCACCCTTCCTCTCTCTCTCCCTCCTCCTCTTCATCTCTCTCTCTCTTGCTTTCTCACTCTCCCTCTAGCTCTGCCTCCCTCTAACTACCTCTCTCTTTCCTCTCACTTTTCTTTCTCACTCTCTCTAGCTCTCTCCATCTTTCTGTCTCATCTCTCTCAATATTTCTTCCTCCTTTTCTATCTCAATCTCCATTTTCTCTCTTTTTCTCTCTCTAGCTCTCTCCCACTCTCCCCATTTTCTCACACTCCCTCCTTATTACTCCCTCTTTCTCTTGCTCTCCCTTACTCTTTCTTTGCCTCTCCATATTTCTTTCTCTCAATCTTCTAATAGATTCACCCACCTTTTTTCTTTTCTCCCATGCTCTCCTTTTTCTCTCACTGTCTCTTAGTCTACATCAATTTAGTTATGTCTCACTCTATTCAAGCCACTCAAATTCTTTCTCTCCTCCCTCTCTTACCTCTCACTATCTCTATCTATCTGTTTCAAGCTCTCTCTTCTATATCCCTCTCACTCACTCATCACTCTCTCTCCATCCTTAGCTTTCTCCGCCTCTCTCAATCTCTCCTACCCTTGTTGTTTTTTCTCAACCTGTCACTCTCTCTTTCTATGCTCATTCGCACTCTCCCTCTTTATCTCACTCTTCTCTTTTTGTACATCACTTTTATGCTCTCTCTTTCTCTTTCTCACTCTCTCTCTCACTCCACGACCACTCTCTTTTTACGCACCCTTTCTCTATGTCTATAAATCTCTACCTAATTCTCCCTTTACTCACTCTTTCTCTCTCTCATCTCTCTCTATCCAGTCTCTATCTCACTCCATCACACCTTCTCTCAATATTCTCCATCTCAACCCTCTCCATACCACACACTCTCAATATTCTTTATCTTGATTGAGAGAGGGGCAAGAAAGATGGAATGAGAGAGAAATAGAGACGAAATAGAGAGTGAGAGAGAGTGTGTGAGAAAGAGAGATATAGATTTGTGTGAGAGAGGGAGGGAGTGAAATAGGGAGGGAAAAAGAAAGAGAAAGAAGCATGAAAGAATGTGAGAAATAGTGAGAGAGAGAGATACGGGGGAGGGAGAGAAGAGAGCATTACAAAGATAGAGTGAAAGATGAGAAAAGAGAGTGAGCGATAAAGCAAAAGAAAATGTAAGCAATGATAGAGTGAAGTAAGAGTGATAAAGGAAAGACCAAGAGAATGAGAAATAGAGAGAGTTAGAAGAGGTCAAAAAGATTAATGAGAGAGAGAGGGAGCAACAACAAGACAAAGGGAGCAACAACAAGAGAGCAAATAAAATTTAACCTCTCAACAACAAGAGGTTAAATTCTTATCTCCCACTTTATCTCTCAAGAGAGTGAGGGAAGAAAGAACAAGAGAAAGTTTAGTGAAAGAGAGGGAGAGGGAGGGAGGGAAGTGAGGGAGAGCAAAAGAAAGAGTGAGAGAGTTCGTGAGGATTAAAGAGAGAAAGGGAGGAAGTAAAAGTTTGTGAAATTGAAGAGAGAGAGAGAAAGTGAGATAGGGAGGAAAAGTGTGAGAGAAATAGAGATAGGATAATGTTTGATGGAAGAGTGAGGAAGAGAGATGAAGTTAAAGAGAGAGCGAGAGAGGGGGCCATAGAGAGAGGGAGGGAGAGAAAGAGTGATAGAGGAGGGAGTAACATAAGGTAGTAAGGGAGAGATAATAAAGAGAGAGAAAGAGGGAGGGAGAGGAGTGAAGGAAGCACAAGAGAGAATGAGCTTGAGGGAGAGAGGGTGGGAGAAGAAGAGAAATATTAGAAGAAAGAGAGAGATGGAAGAGAGTGAGAGAGAGGAGAGAGGGAGAATATTAAGTGAGAAAGATAGAGAGTGAGGAAGAGAGTAGGAGTTAAAGTAAAATTCAATAGAGACTAGCAATAGAGGGAGAGAAAGAAAAAAAATAGAAGAGAGTGTAATGGAATATAGAACAAGAGGGAGGGAGGAGAAGAGAATGAGTGAGAAACGAGAGAGAGAGAGAGAGAATGAGAAAAGGAAGGAAGTGCGGGATAGAGAGAAGAGAGAGAGAGAGAAAGTGAGAAAATTATATGAGGAGAGTGAGAGAGAGAATAGAGAGAGCAAATGAAAAATATTAAGGAGAAGGGTAAGTGAAAGAAAGAGAGGGAGGGAGAAAGGAAAAATACAGGGAGCCTAAGAGAAAGAGAGAGGGAGAGAGAGAAATATTGAGAAGGAAATGGACAACAACTAAAAAAAAAGCAAGTGAGATTGAGAAAAAGGGTTAAAGAGATTGAGAGAGTGAAAGAAAGTGTAAAGAGGTTTGAGGTTGACACAATGAGAGGGAGGTGGAGGGCGGATGATCAAGAATGAAATTAAAGAGAAAATTGAGGGAGCGAGAATGGGAGAGAGAGATCGAGAGAAAAATAAAGAGAGGAGTGAGGAAAAAATGGAGAGAAAGAAGGAGGGAGTGATAGTGAGAGTTAAATTGAAGATAGATAGAGAGAATGGGAGAGAAATAGAAGGAGAAGAGAACGAGAAAAGATAGAGCAGGAGAGAGAGCAAGAAAGACAACGAATGTATGAAAGATAAGAAGAGAGAGAGGGAGAGATGGGGAAAGGAGGGAGAAGCGGAGTGAGATGTGTCTGAGGAAGTGAGAAAAAAATGAGAGATATATGAGGTTAGAGTGATGAAACTAGAGGGAATATCTTGAGAGAAAGAAGAGAGCAATATAAGTAGAATCAAGGATAGAACATAGAGTGGGACAGAGAATGAGAGAGTGAATAGGTGAAAAGAGAGAGATAGAGGGAGTAGTGAAATGATTAACGAGGGAGAGAAAGAGAGCGAGAGTTGGAGTGTGATAGAATGTGTAAGAGAGAAAGGGAAGGAGAGCAATAAAATGAGTAGAGATAGAAAAAGGACATAAGAAGGGAGTGTTTGGCAGTTGGATAGGAATTGAGAGAGAGCGACCGAGAGAGAGAGAGAGAGCAAATGAGAGAGTGATAGGGACTGAGAGAGAAAGTAGATAGAGTAAGAGATAATAAAAGAGAGAGAGAATGAGATAGAGATAGAGCAAGCGAAAGAGGTAAATAGAGAGGGAGTGGAGGAGAGTGAGACACAAAGGGAGTTGGGGAGGGAGGGAGGGGAAGAGAGTTGAGAGTGTAAGAGCAAGCGTGAGAAAGATGACTAGTAGAGAAAAGAGTAAGAGAGAGATTATAAGAGAGAAGGAGAAGAGAGAATGATACAGTGCGCAAGCGGTGAGAGAGACAGAGAGAGGGAGGTGGAGAGAAGAAGCAAGAGAGACAGAGTGAGGAAGAAAAAGGGAAAGAAATATAGATAGTGGTAGGGGGAGATGAAGAGAGAGTGAGGGATAGAGAGAATAAGATAAGTATGGAGAGAGAGAGAAAGAGAGGGAGCATCAGAGAGGGAGAAAGAGAGTGTGGGAAGAGAGAGAGTGAGCAAGATAGATTGAGAGAGGGAGATAGAGTATGTGTGTGAGTGAGGGGAGAGAGAGAGATAAAAAAGTTGGAGGGAGGGAGAGTGTATGTGTGAGTGAGGGAGAAAGAGGTACAAAGTGGCTAGGAAGGGAAAGAGATGGTATAGAGTGCGAGAGAGGGGTTAGAGAGATGAGTGAGAGCAAAGAGTGAGGGAGAGTAAGTGAGAGAGAGAGAGAGTGCAAGAAATGGAGTAAAATTGAAGCTGAAAGAAAGAAAGGATAAGAGAGAGGGAGAGATATTACAATAAGGTGAGAGAGACACAGCTAGGAAGAGGATGAGAGGAAGAGGGAGAGGGTGAGGGATAAAGAGAGTGGGGGAGGGTGTTCGGGAGAGATAGAGAGACGAGACTGAGAGAGAGGGATAGAAGGAGAGTGAGAGAGTGATAAGGGAAAAAAAGTGAGAGATTGAGAAAGAAAGGGAGAGAAAGAGAAAAGAGTGTAGGGAGCAGGAGAGGTGGAGCGAAAGAGATGGTGGGAGAGAAAATGAATGGTGTGAGAGAGGAAAGAGAGAGAAGATAGAGAGAGTAGAGGGGAGAATAATGAGGGAAATGGAGAAAGGAAGGGAGATAGAGAAGGAGAGAAAAAGGGACATGGAGAAGGAGTTTATGAGAGTTGGAATAAGTGAGAGATATTAAGAGATAGAGAGTGAGAGAGAAAGATAGCAAGGGAGAGAGAGTGAGAGAGAAAGATAGCAAGGGAGAGAGAGTGAGAGAGAGAAAGAGAGTGATGGAGAGGGACAAACGAGAGGGAAAAGGTGGGAGAGAGAGTAAAGGGAAGGAAATGAATAGATTCAAATAATGAGAGAGAGAGGAAGAGAGAGAGAGAGTAGAAAGAGAGAGAGAGCAAGAGGGTGAGAAAGACAGTGAGAAAGAGGAGAATGAAAGAAAGAGAGAAAGAGGGAGAGTGAGAGAGGGGGAGGCAAGGAAAGAGGTAGAAAAACTGACAAAGTGAGAGAAAAAGAGAGAAAGAGAGTGAGATAGATAAAAAGAGAGAGAGAAAAGAGATAGGAGAGATAGGGAGAGAGGGAAGGAGGGAAAGGGGGATGAAGAGAGAGAGTGAAAAAGATAAAGATAGAGTGAGAAATAAGGGAGGGAGCGGAGGAAAAAGAGGACTACAGTGATGAAGTTAGAACAAAAGAAAAGGAGGGTAGGAGAGATAGAAATAGAGTGAGAGAGAAGTGGAGATAGACTAAGTGAAAGTGGAAGTAAAAGAATAGAGAGAGCAAGAGAGAAGGGGAAAGATAGAGAGGAACAGTGAGGTAGTAGAAGAGAAATAAGGAGTGATGAAAAAATGAGAGGATTGAGTTTGTGAGAAAGAGAGACTGAGGGAAGGAATGTGAGGGATTAAAGAGAGAGCAAGAGCCAGCAGGAATGAGAGAGTTCGAGATAGAAATAGACAGAAGATAGTCTGTGGGATGCTAGAGCAATAAAGATGAGTGAAAGATAAAGAAAAGGGGAAAATAGTAGAGAGAGTGAGTGCGAGAGAGAGAGGAGAAGGAGATTGAGAGGGACATAGTGAGAGAGAGGGAGGTGGGGAGTGGGAGTGAGTGAGAAGATAGAGAGAGAATGAGGAAGGCATGGAAGTAAGAGAGAGTGGTAGAGAAAGGGAGTGCGAGATTGAGGGAGAGAAAGAGTGAGAGGCATGAGGTAGAGAAGAGAGAACCATAGAAAAGAGAGTAAAAGAGAAAATAAGATAGAGGGAGTAGATAGTGAGAAAGAGAGAAAGAGGGAGGGAGAATAATAAAGAAGAGTGAAAGATGAATCAAGGGAGAGATAGAGCATAGAGTGAGAGAGAAAGAGCATTATCAATAGAGAGAGTAAGATGGAGAGTAAGAAGGGGAGCTAAGGAGAATGAGAGAGAGTGGGTGGCAAGAAGAGAGAAGAGTGAGGTACATCAAAGAGACCTAGAGAGCAAGAACTAATAAGAAAGATAGAGCAAGGAGAGATTGAGTGAGAACAATAGTGGGAGAGTGAGAGAGAACGAATGAGAGAAAGAGAAAGACATTGAGAGAGAAGAGGATATAATATATGGAAGGAAAGAGAGGGATGAGTGAGATATAAAGAGGATAGGAGATAGGGAAGTGTGAATGAGGAAGAGAGAGAGAGATAAGAGAGTGAGAGAGAGAGAGGGTGCAAGAGAGCAAGATAGATATATATATAAAGGGAGAGAATTAGAATAAAACTGAGAAAAAAATGATAGATAGGATGAGGGAGAGGGAGTGAGAGAGTAAAAGTGAAAGCAAGGGAGAGAGAGGAGAGAAGTATGAGAGAATGTGGGAAACAATGAGGGAGAGATGTTGGAGATTGAGAGAGATAAAAGAGGGAAAGCAAGGTAAAGATTGTATTTGAAGGATAGGGAAGAGAAAGAGCGAGGTAAGAGAAAAAAGAGAGAATGAAAGAAGAGAGAGTAAGAGGGAGAAAGGAGAGCATGAGAGGGATAAAGTGGGATTGACTAGAGAGTGTTAGGGAGAGTAAGTGAGGAAGATAATGAGATAGTGAGATAGAGAAAGGTGCGAGAGAGATTGAACTAAGAGGAATTGAGATAGGGAAAGAAAAAGTGAATATGGAGAGATAAGAAATAGCGATACAAAAGCGAGGGTGAAACTAAAAGAGAGGGCGGGAGAGAAAGATGGAGGACAATAGGGGAGTGAGAAATAAAGCAAGAAAAAGGGAAAGATAATGAGATGACTGAAAGAGGGTGGGTTAAAAATACAAGAATTTATGTGGAAGAGAGTGTTTGAAATATTTCAGGAATAAGATAGCATGAGAAAGTTGGAGTGGGAGAGAGGGATATATATTAGGAGAATAGGAGAAAGAGAGGAGGAGAGAAAGAGAAGAGCAAGAGAAAAAGCGATAGAGAGAGGCAGAGAGACTGATAATGAGATATTGAGAGAGATAAATGTGAGAGTGAGAAGAGAGAGAGAGAGAGAAGAGAAGGAGAGGGAGGTAACAAAACGAATGAGATAAAGAGAGAGTGGCTGACGGATGGAGAGACAAAGGGAGATAAAAAAGAGCAAGAAAAGAGAGGTCGGTGAGATAAATAAAGAAGTTAAAGAGAGGGATGGATGGATAGAAAGAGTGAAAAAATAGAGAGGTAAGGGAGAAAAGAGAGGAGGAGAAAGGCAAGAGATTTATAAAGGGAGATATAGCAAGTGTAAGAGCAAGAGAGAGAGATTGAGATATAGAAAAAGAAATAGAGAAGACAGTGTGAGAAAGATAGAAGAAAGAGTGTCTAAGATTAAGGGAGTGATTATGAGAGAGAGGGAGATACATAGATAGGGATGAGGCAAGAAAGAGAGAGAGAAGAGTGAAATAAAAAGAAGGGAAAAAAGAAAGAGGGAGTAAGAGTCCCTTTTTCTCCTCCTCTCTGTCTGCTTTCCTGTCTCTCTATTTCCCTCGCCCTTCCTTCTCTACTCTCTCTACCTTCTCTCATACANGATAGAGAGTTAACAAGGAGGTGTGAGAGAAAGCTAGGAAGAGAGAAAGAGTAATTTGAGAGAGAGGATAAGTGAAAGAAGAAGTGGGCAAATGGAAAGAGGGAATAAGATTAATATGGAGGGTAGAAAAGAGATAGTAAGAGGTAGAGTAGGAATGAGAGAGAAGGGAAAAGAGCGAGACAGAGAGATAGAGAGCAAGCAAGAAAGAGGAGAGAGGGAGAGAAATATTAAAAGAGAAGTGAGTGAGTTAAAAATAGAGAGAATTTGAGAAATAATGAGAGATAGATGAGAGAAGATAGAAGAGGAAGTGATTAAGAGAAATGGGGTGAGTGGGAAGGAGGGGAAGAAAAAATCTCACTCACTGTAACTCTCTCACTCTCTCTCACTTGCTTGCTTTCTTTTCCACTACTCCATACCTCTCTTCCATTTCAACCCTCAAACACTCCCATCCTACGTCCCTCTTTCTTCCCATCTTTATCCCCTTCCACTTTTTATTTCCCTCTCCCTCCTTTCCTCTACTCTCTTTATCGTCTTCAGACCATTCTCTCTCTCCCTCCCACTTTTGCTCTCTCTATCTCTCCTGCTCTCTCTCAATCTCTCTCACTCTCTCTCAATTCTCTAACACTCTCTCCTTCTCTCCCTCTCTCCCTCTCTTTCTCTTTCCATCTCTCTTTCTCTCCCTCTATCTCTCTCACTCTTCCTCTATCACTCTCTTTTATTCATTTCTATCTTCCTTACCTCCCTCTCTCCCTCACTCTCACTCTCTCTGTCTCACTCTCCCTCCCTCTTTCACATCCATTATCTCTTTATTTCAGTCACACTCCATACTTCTCTTCTTACCTTTCTTATCATCTCTCTCACTCTATCTTCTTTCTCTCTTACTCTTTGTCACTCGTTTTTTCTCTCTCCCCCAACCTCTCTCTTTCAAGCCCTCTCTTTCATTCTCTGTCGCTTTCTCTATCTCTCCCTCATTCCAACCCTCAAACGCTCTCTCTCCCTACGTCGGTTTTTCTCCTCCTCCCTATCTTCGTTCCTCTCTCTTTTCCCTCTCCCTCCCTTCTCTACTCTCCCTATGATCTCTCATACATTTTATTTCTCTCTG
This sequence comes from Phalaenopsis aphrodite, assembly GCA_003013225.1. Taxonomy (NCBI): domain Eukaryota; kingdom Viridiplantae; phylum Streptophyta; class Magnoliopsida; order Asparagales; family Orchidaceae; genus Phalaenopsis; species Phalaenopsis aphrodite. The sequence goes on from NEWO01000072.1 coordinate 47,934, forward strand.
TCAAGCCACTCTTTACCTTTTCTCCCTCACTCACACACACTCTCTCCGCCTTAATCTCATTATCTCTCCCTTTCAAGCCACTCTTTACCTATCTCTCTCCCTATCGCATATTCTCTCTCCTTATCTTTTATCCTTTCTCCCTTTCTCTTTTACTTTTAATCCATTTATTACTCTTTCTATCTCTTTCATTTACTCTCCATCACCCTCCCTCGCTCTCTCTAATCTCTTCCAC
>NEWO01000072.1:61329-83054 GCA_003013225.1 Phalaenopsis aphrodite
CTGAAGAGGTGGAGGGAGACATAGAGAGAGAGATAAATGAGTGAAAGAATAGAGAATCGAGTGAGAGAAGAGATTGAAAGAAGAGAGTGAGGTACTGAGGGAAGGAGGGACTACGGAGAGAGAGAAAAAGAGAAAGGGGAAAGAGAAGAGATACATGAAGGGTGGGATGGTGATAAAGGAGGATAAGGAGAGAAAGAAATTGAGGGGGGATTGAGTGAACAAGAAACAAGATTGAAGAGATAGAGGAAGGGATGGGGAATGAGGAATGGATGTAATGAGTGAGGGGGGCACAAGAAAGTGAGATTGAGAGGGAGGGAAGTAGAAAAGAGCACAAAAGAATAATAGAAAGAAAGATGGAAGGAGAGAGGGAATGAGAATTTAAGTGAGAGAGGCACGAGAGTAGGCAATAGAGAGATAGAGAAGGAAAGAGAGCAAGCAACAGAGAGATAACCAGAAAGAGAAAACGGAAAAGCTTGTTATTTTTTCACTCATCTTTTCTCACTTTCTTTTCTCACTCATCTCTTCTCACTTTCTCTACTCACTCTTTCTTTCTATCACGCTCTGCCTTCCACTCTCTTGCTTTCTCTCCTCTCTTCTTTTCTCTCTCCCTCTCTCTCCCTGTCTCTCTTCTCTTTCTGTTATTCACTCTCTTGCTTTCTCTCTCTCTCCGTCCTATCTCTTTACTCCCTCACCACCTCTCTCGCTTTCCGTTTCTCTCTATCTAACTCTTGATCTCTTTCTTCTCTAACTAGATATCTTCTTTCTCATTCTAAATCTCTCTCGCTATCTCTATCTCTTATTCTCTATCCTCTCTCCCACTCTATCTATTACCTTCTCGCCCTCCCTCCCTCTCTCCCTCCCTCACACTCACTTTGACTTTCCCTCTTTCTTTCTCACTCAATCAATCTCTCTCCCTCTCTCTCTCTTTCTCTCTCTCTCTCACTCTTCATTCATTCATTCACTCTCTTTCCTTCTGTATCTCTTTGCTATTTCTATCTTTTTCTATTTTGTCACTCCTTGCTACTCACTCTCTCATCTAGCTCTCACTTTCTATTGCTCTATGACTCACTCTCTCATGCTTTCTCTCCCACTCTCTCTCCCACTCTCTCTCCCCTTCTCTCTCACTCTTTTTTTCTTCTCTCTTTCTCGTTATCCTTCTCACACTTGCTTGCTCTTTCTTTCCTTCACTATCTCTTTGCTCTCTCACTATCTGCTTTTCTCTCTCTCTCTCTCTTGATCTCGTTCTTCTCTAACTCACTATGTTCATTCTTTTTCTAACTCTCTCTCCTTCTCTCCATCTATTTCTCTCTATACTCTCTCCCACTCTCTCTCTCTTACCCTCTCGCTTTCCTTCTATCCATTCTTCCCTCTCACTTTCTCACTTTCTCCGACTCTCTCTCTCTCTTTCTCGCTCTATCTATCTCACTCTCCCTTTCTCTGTCTTACTCTCTCTTCCTCCCTACTCTCTTTTCATTCATTCTTTCTCTCTTCTCCCATATCTTTCCTCCCTCCACTCTCTCTCTTACCTTTTCTTTCTATCTCACTCTCTCCTCCCTCCCTCTCCCACTATCTCAACCTCCCTCCCTATCCCATATCTTTCCTCTCCCTTTCTCTCTCAGTTGCTCTCTCTCTTTTCTCACTTTAGAATACTCTCTCTTTTATTTTACTCAATCTATTCTCTTGTTCCCTTTTATTATCTCTCATAGTTTCTCTCTCACACTCTCTCTTTCCCTCACACTCCCCCTCTCTCCCCCTTTATATCACTCTCTTTGACCTACCCTCTCTCTATCTCCCCTTCCTCTCTTGTTCTCTCTATCATTGTGGAGATCATGAGATGGAAAGAAAGAGGGAGTAAGCAAGATCAATGGAAAGAGAGATATAAAGTGAATGAGAGTTTGGGAGTGAGACAGATCTAGAGAGAAAGAGAGAGAGAGAGAGAGAAAGTAAGAGATTAAAAGGGAGGGAGAACGAGATTATGCGCAAGGGGGGAGAGTAAGAATGAGGGAGGAAGGGAAAGAAATAGAGAATGAAATAGTGAGAGAGAACAAGCAAGGGAGCAAGAGAGCGAAATAAAGAGAGGGGTAGAGTGAGAACAAGAGTATGGTAAAAAGAGTAAGAGATATGGAGAGAGAGAGAAAGAGAGGGAATGAGGGAGGTATGGAGCGAAAGAGGGAGGGGAGGAGAGAGAATTATGAGAGAAAGTGAGAAACATAGAGGGAGAGAATAGAGGGGGATTGAGAAAGAGAAAGAGAGGGAGCGCGAGAGAGAGCATGTATGAGGGATAAATAAAGAGAAAGAGTGAGCAAAGTGAGAGAAAAGAGAGAGAGAGAGAGATAGAGTAAGGCAAGGGAAAGCTAAAGAGATTAAGCAAGAGAGAGTGTAAAAGAGGGAGAGATGGAGAGATAAAGGAAGGGAGCAAGTGAAAGGAGGGAGAGAGAGAAGGGTGAGTGAAAGTGAGAAAAAATGAGAGAGAAGAGGGGTAGAGAGAGTGTTGTAGAGAGGGAAATTTAAAGAGAAAGTTAGGGAGGGAGAGCAACTGAGAGAGTGATGCATAGAGGGAGAGAAATGGTGAGTGAGGAATGAGAAGAGAGATCGACAAAAGAGAGATGAAGAGAGAGATAGAGAGAGCAAGAAAAGAAGAAAGCGAGAGAACATTATGTGAGATAGAAGTGATAAAGCAAAGTAGAGACAGGAGGGTCAGAAAAATCATATGGGAAGGATGCATATATATTTGGAGAAAAATAGATAGAAAAGAGCTGAAGAGGGTGAGGGAGACATGGAGAGAGAGAGAGAGAGATAGAAATAAGCGAGTGAAAGAATAGATAGACGAGTGAGAGAGAGAGAGTGAAAGAAAAATTGAAAGATGAGAGTGAATAGAAAGGGAGTGAGCGAAGGAGGGATTGCAGAGAGAGAGAAGGAGAGAGAAAGGGGGAAAGAGATGAGATATATGAAGTGTGGGAGGGTGATAAAAGGGGATAATGAGAAAAAGAAAGTGAGCGGGATTGAGCGAAAGAGAAACAAGATTGAAAAGATAGAGGAAGGAATGGGAAAGGAGGAATGAAAGGGATGAGGGAGGGGAAGGGCACAAGAAAGTGAGATTGAGAGAGGGGGAAGTAGAAAAGAGAACAAAAGAATAATAAAAAGAAAGATGGAAGGAGAGGGAATGAGAGTTTAAGTGAGAGAGGCGCGAGAGCAAGCAACAGAGAGAAAACCAGAAAGAGAAGATAGAAAAGCTTTCAATTTTTTCACTCATATTTTCTCACTTTCTCTTCTCACTCTTTCTTGCTATCACTCTTTATCTTCTGCTCTCTTTCTTTGTCTCCTTTCTTCTTTTATCTCCCTCCCTCTCTCTCCCCCTTCTCTCCCCTTTTCTCTCTTCTCTTTTTTGTTATTCTTCGCTCTCTTGCTTTCTCTTTCTTTCCCTCTCTATCTCTTTACTCCCTCACCACCTTTCTTGCTTTCCATTTCTCTCTGTCTATCTCTTGATCTCTTTCTTCTCTAACTAGCTCCCTTCTTTCTCATTCTAAATCTCTCTTCCTATCTCTATCTCTTGTTCTCTATCTATCTCTTACCTTTCTGCCCTCCCTCCCTCACACTCACTCCCTCACTTTCTCTCTCTCTTTCTTACTCAATCAATCTCTCTCCCATTCTCTCTCTATCTCTCTCTCTCTATCTCTCTCTCTCTTGCTCTCTTCCTCTCCCTCCTCACTCTTCAATCATTCATTCACTCTCTTTCCTTTTGCATCTCTTTGCTTTTTCTATCTTTTTCTATTTTATCACTCTTCCTTACTCACTCTCTCATCTAGCTTTCTTTCTATTGCTCTCTGACTCCCTCTCTCCCACTTTCTCTCCCCTCTCTCCCCTTCTCTCTTACTCTTTTTTTTCTTGTCTCTTTTCGTTATCCTTCTCACACTTTCTTGCTCTCTCTTTCCTTCACTATCTCTCTTGTTCTCCCTTTCTCTCTATCTCTCTCTTGATCTCTTTCTTCTCTAACTCATTCTATTTATTCTTTTTCTAACTCTCTCTCCCTCTCTCCATCTATTGCTCTCTATCTTCTTTCCCACTCTCTCTCTTACCCTCTCGCTTTCCTTCTCTCCCTTCTTCACTCTCACCCTCTCACTTTCTCTGACTCTCTCTCTCACTCTATCTATCTCACACCCTTTCTCTCTCTCTCCCTCCTCACTTTTCATTCATTCTTTGGCTCTTCTCCCTTTCTCTCTATCTCTCTCTCCCCTCCCTCCCTCTCACTTATCTTTCTTCTCTCTTTCTCCCTCACTTGTTCTCTCTCTCTTATCTCACTCTAGAATACTCTCTCTTATATTTCACTTAATCTATTCTCTTGTTCCCTTTTATTCTCTCTCATACTTTCTCTCTCACACTCTGTCTTTCCATCTCACTCCCCCTCTCTCACCATTTATATCACTCTCTCTTTGACCTACCCTCTCCCTCTCTTGTTATCTCTCTATCACTCTTTTTTATCTCTCTTCTCTTTACCCTATCTTGGTTGCTCTAATTCCTCTCTATCTCTTTGTTCTCTCGATCCATTTTTATTTTGTCACTCTTCTTTTCTCACTCTCTCTTTTAGCTCTCTCTTTCTATCGGTCTCTGCCTCTCACTCTCTTGCTTTCTCTCTGCTATCCTTTTCTCTCTCTCCCTCTCTATGACTCCGTCCATCCATCCATTCTTACTCTCTATCTCTTTTCTTGCTATAGCTTGCTCTCTCTCATCTTTCACTCTCCCTATTCTCTTGCCCCCTTTTATTCTCTCCCACACTTTTTCTCTCTTGCTCTCTGTCCCCCCTATCTCACCCTCCATATCGCTCTGTTTTTTCTACCTACTCTTTATCTCCCTCTCTCTTTGGACCTCCTCCCCCATTCTTCCATAAATTTTGTCATCCCTTTTTCCTTCTCACTCCACTCTTCCTCTTCCCTTCCCGCCACCTCATATTCTCTCTTTCCGTCTATCTCACTCTTATATCTCTGCTCTCTCTCTCTCTCTCAACTATACCTCCCTCCCTCCATCATTACCCTGTCTCTCTGCTCTCTACTCTCTCCTCTCTCTGTATCTTCTCTCTAATCATTCTATATCCCACTCTCTTGCTCTCCCTCCCTTCCTCTCACTTTATCCATTCTTTCACCCCTCTCTCTCTTTCACCCAATATGCCTCCCTCTATTTTTTTTCTCTAATTATATATATCTTCTCTTGTTTACTATCTATATCTCTCTAGCTTTATCTCTTCAATGCTTTCTCTATCAACTCCTCCTATCCCCCTTCTCTCATTTCTATTATTTTATCTCCCCCAATATTTTATATCTCTCTCCCTCACTCTTGCTCTCTCTATATCTCTCTCACTCCCTTGCTCATGCTATTTCTCTTTATCCTAATCTCACTATGTCTAAACTTTCTCGCTCTCTTCCCTTCCCCTTGCTCTCTCTCCATTTCTTTCCTCCTCTCCTTTACTCGCTCTCTCTCTCCCACATTCTCTATCTCCCTCTTTCTACAGCTCTCTCTAGCACTCCGTACCTCTACCTTGCTCTCCCTTTACACATTTCAATTTCTCTATATTACTTTCATTCTTTCTCTCTTCCGCTTTCTCAGTCTCTCTCGCTCACTTCTTTCTTATCTCTCTTGCTCTGTTGTTTTCTCTCTTCTTTCTCTCACTCTCTCACTCCATCACTCTTTTTCTGTTCTCTTTCTTGTTTTTTTCTCTCTTTCTTGCTCTCTCTTTCCTTCTCTATCTCTTTGCTCTCTCTCCATCTCTCTTGCTTTCCTTTCTCTATCTCTTTTCTCTCTCACCATCTCTTTCTCTCACTTGATCTCTTGCTTCTCAAACTCACACTCTTCTTACTTTTTATATCTTCTGTCACACTTTCTCTCTTACCCTCCCACCCTCCTTCCCTTTTTACCTCCCTCACTCTCGTTCTCTCACTTTCCCTCTCTCTTGCACTATTTATCTCACTCACCCTCCCTCTCTCTTCCATGCCTTTCCTCTCTCTTGCTCCCTCACTCGCTCTCTCTCTTCTCTTTCTCTCACTTTAATTATCTCCCCATCTTATGCCTCCTCTCTCTTTCCCATACTCTCTAATCTTTATCTTCTCCTTTTTTTCTTTTTCTTCTTTTTTATCTATTTGATTTTCTACGTCTTTTTTCCTCAAACTTCTCTTTTGCTTTTTCTCTCAATCTCTATGTTTTATCACTCTCTCTTGCTCTCTCTTTTCTCACACTCTCTCTCTCTTCTCACTCCTTTTATCTCTCTCTTCTCCCCCTCTCTCATGCTCTCACTTCTCTCTCTCACTCAGCTTGCCTCTCACTTTTACTCTCCCTCTCTCCCTTTCTCTCTTTTATTGTGTACCTCTCTCCTTTCATCTCTCTCTATTTTTTCTCACTCTAGGTTTATCAATCTATTCTCCTGCTTCATCTTTTCTCTCCCTCCTCCATCCCGCTCTCTGTCTCCCTGTTTCTCTATCTCTCTTGTACTCTCTCTCATTCTCTCTATCTTTGGATCTCTCTCTCACACTCTTTCCCCTTTTTCCCAATCAGTCTCCTCCCTCCCTCCTTCTCACACTTTCTCTAAATCTCCCCTTCCCTCCCTCTCAATCTTCTCTCTCTACTTTCTCTGTCTATCCCCTTCTCTCTCTCAATACCTCTCAATCTTCTCTCTTTATTCTCTCTTTATTCTCTCTCACTCTGCCTCCCACACTCTTACCCTCTCTCTTAGTCACTCAATTCTCTCTTTCACTATTTATCCCTCCTCACTCTCCTTCCTCCACCCTCTCTCTCTCTCTCTTCTTTTCTCCATCCCTCTCCCCCCCTCACTTTCTATACCTCTATCCCTCTTTTTCCCCTCTCATTCTCTCTCTTCTTCCCTTTCCCATTTTATCTCTCAATTTAACTGTCTCTCCATTCTCTTATTTATCCCTCTACCTTCTCTTACTTATGTAGCTCTCTTCAATTTAATGCTCTCTTACTGCTTCTTGCTCTCACTCTCTTTCTTTCTCTCTCTCATCTATATATCCCTCTTTTTCTCACGTGACATCTTTCTTCTTTTTCTTCTCATTCTCTCTATTCTATCTCTCGATCATTTTCTCTCTTTCTTAATCTCCATCCTTCTCTTTCTGTCACTCACACACACTCTCTCTCTTACTCACTCTCTTTCCATATCATCTCTTGCCCTCCGTCTCTCACTATCTCCCTCTTTGCCTTTCAACTCTCTCAATCTGTCTTTGTCAGTCTCCCTTCCTCCCGCTTCCCCTTCCATGTCTCTTCCATCTTGCCTTCATCTCTCAATCTCTCTCCCTCTTTGCTCTCTTCTCTCACTCTCTTCATTTATTTCTCTCTCTTTCTCTCTAACTACTTCTCTGTCTCCCTCCTTCCGTGCCCCTCTCATCTTCTCCCTCTCCCTCTCCCTCTCTGTCTACTTATATATCTTTCTCTCCCTCCTCCTCACTCTCACTCACTTTCTGTACCTCATAATCATTCTCTCTGTCTCTCTCTCCCTTCTTGTCTATTTATACAATCTTTCTTTCTTTTTCTCTCCCTCTCTCTCACACTCTCTTCCATGTTATCTCTCTTGCACTTTCTCTCTCACTCACTCCTTCACAATCCTTTCTATTTCTTTCTCTCCCACCCTCTTGCTTGCTCTCTTTCCTCCCTCTACCTTTCTCTCTCTCTCACACACACACAGCCTCTCACTCCCTCTCTTTCTTTCTCTCTTTGTCTCTCCTTATACTCTTCCACACTTTCTCTCACTCCCAAATGTATCTCACTATTTATACTCTCTAACATGATTCCTCTATCTTTCTTCATCTCTTTTCCTCCCATTCTTTCTCTCTCATTCCACCTCTCACTTCACTATCTCACTCTCTCTCACTTCCTCTCTATCTCCTTCTGTCCTTACCTCCTTCTATCTCTCCTTCCCTCCCTCTCCCTATTCCCCTCTTAATCTCTCTCCCAGTCTCTCATACTTCTCTCTATCCCTTGATCTCTTTATCCATCTCTCTCACAATATTTCTTGATATATTTATCTTTTTGCTCTTTATCCCTTCATCCTTGTCTTCCTCTCACACACTCTCTTACTCATTATCCTGCATTAACTCTGCCTCTCTCGCTTTCTCTTGCAACCTTTCTTTCTTTCCCACTCTCTCTCTCACTTGCACTCTCTTCATCTCTCTTCCATCCTCCCTCTAGCCCACCCTCACTCTCTCTCTATTCTCTCTCTTACTTTATCTCTCTCCCTTCCTCACACCCTCTTTCACTCTATTTTCTCTTCTCCCACTCTCTATTTCCCTTCATTCTCTCGCTCTCTCTTTTTCTCAATTCTCTCACTCTCTCTTTCTCTTTTCTCTTGCTCTCTCTTTCCCTTCATTCTCTCGCTCTCTCTTTTCCTAATTCTCTCTCTCTCTCTTTTTTCTCTCTTCTCCCACTCTCTATTTCCCTTTATACTCTCGCTCTCTCTTTTCATCTCTTAATTGTTCTCTCTCTTCTCTCTTCATCTCACTCACTCCATCTTTTTCATTCTCTCTTTACATGTTCCTATATCTTTGATTTTTTCTCCCTCTCTCTCCATAGCCTTTTTCCAATCCCTCTTTCTCTCTCGTATAGTTATCCCTAACTCTTTCTAGCGCTCTACCTCTCTCTGGCACTTTCTGTCACTCTTGCTCATTCTCTAACTTCCTCTTTAACACTCCCTTGCTCACACTCTCTCCCCCTCTCACATGTGGTCATTCTCATTCTCTATATCTCTATTCACACTCTTCTATTTATTTTTTCTCTATCTCTCTCTCCTCAATCCCATCCTCCCTCCATCTCAATCTATTTTTAAGGTCTCTCTATTTTTAACTAGCTCATCTCTCTCTCTACTCTCTCTCTATCCATATTATATTTCTTCTTTGTTTCTCCATTTTTATCTTTATTATCACACACTCCTCCCTCTCTCTCCTACGATCTCACACTGAGTCACTATCTGACTTTCTCTTTCCCACTTTCGCTTGTACCCTCTAATTCTTTCTCACCCACTATCTACCCATCTCAAACTCACTCTATCTCTTTCTTATCTTTCTTTTTCCCTCCTCTCTCCCCCACTATGCCACCTCTCTCTATCAATTTCTCACTCTCTATCCCTTCTTATATCTTTTTCTATCTAATTCCAACACTTTGTCTAACCTTTCTCACTATCTTTTTTTTCTTTCTTTCCCTCCATCCCTCTCACCCTCTATTCCTCTCCTTATCTATCTCTTTTAATCTTTTTTTTATCTCCATCTTTTTCTTGCTCTCTCCCATGCTCTCTCTCTCCTTTGTTATATTATTTCTTTCTCAACTTCCCTCTCCCTTTCCTCACTCTTTCTCTATTCCTTTTCCCTCCTTTGCCTCTTCTCTCCTTTCTTCATTTATCTCTCTTCTCCTTCTCTCCCTCTCACTCTCTCTTTTTCTCTAACTCTCTCCATCTCTTTAGCTCACTTTTCTATCCTTTTCTTTTCCACTCTTCTCACTTTATCTATCCCTCCACCCTCCCTTTGCCTTCCTTCCCCCCTTCTCTTTAGTTGTCTTTCTCTCTTCGCCTTCCTTCTCTCCCCCATCCTTTTTTCAACCTCATTCCATCTCTCTTCTCCCACATCCTCTTTCTCACTCTCTCCCCCTCTCTCTCACTTTGTCTCCTGCTCTATACCACCTTCACCCTCTATCTCTAAATCTCTCTCTAACTTCCCCATTGATTTCTCTATCTATCACTCCCTTTTTTCTCTCATTTTATCTCTCTACCTTTGTTAGGTCCTCTCTCTCCCTCTAATCATTATGTCAATCTCCTCTATCTCCCTCTCTTTTATTGTCCGTTTATCTCTTTCTTGCTCTCTGTTTCTAATTCCTTCCTTCATGTTCTCTATTGACCATCTCTCTTCTCACTTCCTCTTTTTCCCTTGCTCTCCATCATATTTTCTCTCTTTATCACCCTCTCTTTCTCTCTCTTTGCCTCTCTCTACCTCTCTCAAGCCCTCTCTCTCCCTTCCTTTCTCCTTCTTCCTCGTTTTCTATCCTCCATCTATCTTCTGCCCTATCTTCTCTTTCAATCTCTCACACTCTCATTTATTCTCTATCTCTTTTCCCTTCTCCATTTTTCTTCTCTCCTTAGCCTCTTACTCTTTCACTCTTTGTTTTTCATTCCCATCCTTATTCTTTGTACCCCTCTCTCTAGCCCTCCCTCCCTCTTTCTCTCTCTCATCTTTTGTCTCTCTTTGTCCCTTTATTCTACCTCAATTCTTCTCTCTCCCTCTCCCTCTCTCTCTCACTCTTCTTTTTCTCCCTCCCTTTTCTCTCTCTCCCACCCTCTCACTTAGCTTCATTTTTCTCTCTCACTCACATTCTCTCTTCTCTATCCCTCTACCACACTATTGTTTATATCTCTTCCATCCCACCTCTCCTTTTCTCTCTCACTAATTCTCTGTTTCTTTCTGATCTCTCTCCTCTCCCTCCTGCTCTGTCCCCCATTCTCTCTCTCTCACTCTTTTTATCTTACTCTCATTATCTCTCTCACTCTCTCTCTCTCTTTCTCCCTCTCTCCTCCCTATCTTCTCTTTCTCTCCCTCCCTTTCTCACCCTCTCTCTAGTTTACTCTTTTTCTCTCTCTCACTCTCTCTCTCTCATGATTTCTCTATACATCTTTCCTACCCTTTCTCTCTCCCTCCTCTATCCCTTTTGTTCACTCATTCTCTTACACTATCTCTCACTCCTCACTCCGTCCCTCAAGTTTTCTCTCTCCCCTCCCTATTGTACTCTCTCCCTCTCTCTTGCTCTCTCTACCTTCCCTCCCTCTCTCTTTCACACACACTCTCTTTCCCTCTATCACGACTACTCCTTGTCCCCCTCTTTTCTTAATTCATTTTCTATCTCTCTCTTGCACCCTCTGCCATTCTCTTTTCTTTTAGGGAGCAAAATAATAGATATGGTAAGAAAGATTGCAAAAGAAACAAAGGGAAAGAAAGGAAATAGATAAAAAAAAGAGAGTAAGAGAGAGACAAGGAGAGAGACGGAGGATGGCAAGGTAGAGAGAGAGGGAAAGAGGATGGAAACAAAAGTAAGAGAAAGGGAAAAGAGAAACGAGTGAGAGAGAGAAAGAGAGGGAAGTGAAAGAATAAGAAGCATTATGGAGAGAATGAGAGAGAAAGGGAGACAGAAAGAAATAAAAAGAATGGAGAAAGATAGAGAGAGGGAGAAGGAAAAAAGACAGATGAAAGTAGAGCAAGAGAAAGAGAGAGGGGATGAAGAGTAAGGGAGGGTGAGAGACAAATAGAGAATAAATAAGATAAAGTAAGAGAAGAGAGCGAGAGAGAGATGGATATATAGGCAATAGAAAGGGGTGAGATCAAGTGAGTGAGCAAGCGTGGGAGATAGTGAGAGTAAAGTGAGTGAGAAAGGGGGAGAGCAAGAAACAAAGAGAGGGAGGGAGAGGGAGTGGGAGAGATGAATGAACAAAGAGCAAGAAGATAGAGAAGAGTTTCTTAAAAGAGAGGAGATAAAAAAAGAAAGACTTAATGAGAGGGCATGTGGTTGGCAATAAAGAGAGAGGTGAGTGAGGGAGGAGAGAGGGGAGAGGGAGAGAGAGAGAGAAAATAGAGGAAAACGAAGGAAGACATGAGAGTGAGGAGGTTGTTTAAGATGGAAGGAGGGAGGGAGGGAGTGAAGTAATAATGGAAGACATAAATGAGTGAAAGGTAATGAGAGGGAGAGAGGAAGAGAGAGGAAGGAGATGAAGGGAGAGAAGAAGGGAGGGAGGGATGGAGAAAGAGAGAGGGAGGGAGAAAAGGTGAGTAAGAAAGAAACAGTCAGAAAGTGAGAGAGTGTTAGTAAAGCAAAGAGAGAGAGAGAAAGTAAAGGTGAGAGATAGAGAAGAGAGAGCAACTAAGGAGAATAAAGGAAAAGAGAAGTGTGAGACATATAGAAAGGAAGAATGAGATGAGAGAGATCATGAGAGAGAAAGAGAGAGAGGGAGAAGAGAGAGAGGGATTGGTAGTAAGAATGGGTAAAAGAGGATCAAATAAATGAGAAAGCTAGAGGAATAATATGTAGGAGAGGGACAGAAGACTACACAGGACAAAGAGATAGTATAGTGCGAAAGAAACAAGGAATGACAAAAGAGGGATACAGAGAAAGGGGGAGAGTGATGGGCAATTAAAAAGAGCAAGAGAAGGCGAGAGAAGAATGAAGAATAAGTGAGAGTAAGAGGCAAAGAGAGATGGAGTAAGAGAGACTAAGGGAAGAAAGGGAAATAGAGCAAGAGAGAATAATAGAGAGAGAGGAATTGCGAGGATAAAGAGAGAAAGATCGAAAGAGGAAAAGAGAGATATTGGGAGGGAAGAGAGGGAAAGGATGATAGCAAAGATGTTAAAGAAACAAAGAGGTGGAGAATATGAGAAGAGAAAATGAGTAATAGTGAGAGAGAGAGACATAAAGGGAATGATAGCATGGGATATAAAAGAAACATAAATAAATTAGAGATGAGTGAGTGTCTGAAGAGAGTGAGATAGAGAGAGAAATGGTGAAATAGAGAAAGAGGGAAGGTGGATGTAAGAGAGAGAGTTGATGAAAGAGGTAAAGATAGAGAAATGAGATGAGAGGGAGATATAGAGATATAGATATAGAAAAATGTGGGATGGAGTGAGATCTAGGTAGAGGTATGGATTGGGAGGGAGGGAGAGAGAGAGTGAGGGATGAAGAGTGGTAGAGAGAACAAAGATAGAAAGAGTCATAGAGACCAATTCAGGGAAGAAAAGAGAGCAAAAAAAATAGAACTAGTGAGATAAAAAGAGAATGAGAAGAAAGGAGGAGAGCGATAAAAATTTATTGAGGCGAGAGAGATGGGTAGAGAAAAGTAAGTAATTGAAAGAGTGATATGTGGTGATAAGATAAAAATAGGAAGAGAGGGAGGTAGGATGGAAGGGACATTTTGAGAAGAAAAACATGAGGTTGATAAAGCTAGGGAGAGATAGAGAGAAAAATGACATGAAGTTGAATAAGGAAGATAGAAAGAGTAAGAGAGAAAAAGATGAAGGGAGGGAGTAAGGGAGAGAAAGTGGGTGAGAAAGAGCAAAGATATGTGAGAGAGAGGGAGAGAGAGTGGGATAAAGAGAGCAAGATAGAGTAAGCGAGAGGGAGAGAATGAGAGAGAGAAAGAAAAGAGAGATTGAAAGAGTAGAGAGAGTGAGATAATAGAGGGAGTAATCCGGAACGAGAAAAAAACAAAGAGAGAGAAATGAAAGAGGAGAGATGTAGAGAGTGAGACAGTGGGGAAGAGGATGAGAGGGAGAGAGATTAGAGAAATAGATGGAGAGGGAGAGTGAGACTGATTTAGCATGACAGAGAGATATATAGAAAGAAGGATATATAATAAGAGAGAGACCATGAGGGAGGGAAGGTCGGAGAGGGAAAGAAAGAGGAAGAGAGGAGAGAGAGTAAGAGAGAAGGAGAGAGAGAGTGACAGAACTAAGAAAAGCAAGAAGAGAGAAAGCATGAGTGTAAGTAAGAGGGAGGAACATAAAGTGAGAGAGAGTGAGGGAGCAAAGCAATAGATATGGGAAGATTGATTGCAAGGAAACAGAGGGAAACAATGGGTATAGATATAAAATAGAGTAAGAGAGAGACAAGGAGAGAGAGGGAGGATGGGAAAGGGAGAGAGAGGCAAAAAGGATGGAAACAAGAGTAAGAGAGGGAAGTGAGAGAATAAAAAGCATTAGAAAGAGTGAGAGAGAAAGAGAAAGGATGGAAAAAGAGTGGGAGAGGGAGGGATAAGGAAGGAGAGAGGTAAAAGTAGAGGACGGAAGAGAAGAGCAATAGATTTAGAGGCAGGTAGGGAGGTAGGGTTTGAGGGAGGGAAAGAGGGAGGAGGGAGAGTAGAAAAAGGCAGAAGAGAAAGGGACAGAAACAAAAGAGAGATAAAAGATATTTAGTGAGTGTGAAAGAGAAAGACAATAGAAGGGAGAGAAATCGAGTGAGTGAGTGAGTGTGGGAGATGGCGAGAGTAAAGTGAGTGAGAAGGGGTAGCAAGAAACGAAGGGATGGACATGAGAGAGTGTGTGTGAGGGATGGAGGGAGGGTGGGAGACAAGGAGAGAGATAGAGAGAATAAAGGGACGTAGAGTGGGAGGGGAGGGAGGGAGAGGGAGTGGGGGAGATGGATATATTGAGTAGATAGAGCAAGAAGATATAGAAGAGAAACATAAAAGAGGAGATAAAAAAAAGAAAGGCTTAATGAGATGGGACGGGGTTGGAGATAAAGAGAGAGGTGAGTGAGGGAAGAGAGATGAGCAAAGGGGAGAGAGTGAGAGAGACAAGAGAGGAAAAGAAAGATGAGAGAAAATAGAGAATAAAAAAGGAAAAAAATGAGTGTGAGGAGGTTGTTTAAGATGGAAGGAAAGAGGGAGGGATTGAAGGAATAATGGAAGTCATGAATGAGTTAAATGCAGTGAGAGGGAGAGAGGAAGAGAAGAAAGAAGATGAAGCGAGAGGAAGGGAGGGAGGGATGGAGAGAGAAAGAGAGGGAGGAAGAAAAGGTGAGTAAGAAAGAGAGAGAGTTAGAATGTGAGAGAGATTTAGTGAAACAGGAGAGCAAAGGTGAGAGAGACAAAAGAGAGCAAGTAAAGAAAATGAATGCAAAGTGAGAAGTGAGAGAGATAGAAAGGAATAATGAGATGATAGAGATTATATAAGAGAAAGATGGAGAGTGAGAAGAGAGAGAGGGAGTGATAGTAAAAAATGAGTAAGAGAGCATGACATAGAGAGCTAGAGGAATAATATAAGGGAGAGGGATAGAAGAATAAGCAAGACAGAGAGATAAAAACGTGTGAAAGAGACAAGAAATGACAAAAGAGAGATACAGAGAAAGAGGGAGAGAGATGGACATTAAAAAAGAGCAATTGAGGGAGACAAATAAAGATTTATGGAGGGAGGGAAGGAGATAGAGGGAGAGAGTGCAAGAGATGGAGGGTACGAGAGAGATAAAGTAAAAGAGAGTAATAGAGAGAAGATGGATAAAGTGAAAGTGAGAGAGGGAGAGAGGGGGCGTGAGAGAGAGAGAAAATGAGAAAGTGAAGAATAATAAACTATAGAGAGATAAGTGATAGTGAGAGAAAGAGAGAGAGAAAGGAGAGGGATGGAGAGAGGGAGCTTGAGAAAGGGAAAGAGAGAGAGAGAAGGATGTACGAGAGGAAAAGCTTGAGAAAATATAAAGAGAAAAAAATCGAATGAAAGAGAGAGTGAGAGAGAAGCAAGCGAAGATTAGGAAGAGAAGAGAGTGATAAAACTATAAGAGTGGGAGGGGAGGGAGGGAGAGGGAGTGGGGGAGATGGATATATTGAGAAGATAGAGCAAGAAGAGAGAGAGTGGGAGAAAAAGGGATAGAGATAAAGAATAGAGAGAAAAAAGGGTAGCAAGATCAAAAGAGAGAAACAACAAAGTGGGAGAGAGCGAGTGAGCATAGGAAATAGAGAGTGGATAGAGGAAGAGTGAGAATTGCTAGAAATATAGGAGGACAAGTGAGAGAGAAGGAGGGAGAAGAGTGAGAGTGTCCATCACTCTCTATCCTTTCTCGCCCTCTCTCTTTCTCTCCCTATCTTCCATCCCTCTCTCTGGTCTCTCACACTCCTTATCTTCCTTATCCTTCTCCGTGTTCTCCCTCTCTCCCTTCTCTTTATCTATCCACCCTCCCTGCCTCTGTCCTTCACTCACTCGATTGTCTCTCTTCTCTCCTGACACTTATATGTTTCTCTTCTCTCTCTCTTCTCGCTCAATTTTCTCTTTATATATCTCTCTCTCCCACTCTCCCTCCCTCCTTACCTCTCTCAATCTATCTCCCTTCTCTCTTATGCTCTCTCTCACTCTTTCTCTATGTCTCTTTCTCTATCTTCCAAATTCTTTTTCTCCCTTGTCCATCCCTCAATTTCAATTTCTCTTGTCCCTCCCTCCCTCATACCTGCATCGCTCCCTCCTTGCCTCTCTTTGTTTTTCTCTCACTATCATCTTACTTCTCACTCTCTTATAACTTCTTTGTCTTCTCCTTCTTCTCATTCTCACTTCCTCTCCGTCAAACCTTCTCTCTCATTCCTTCACGTTCACTCTATCTATCTTCTATCTTTCTTGTACTCTCCATCTCTAGCACTCTCTCCCTTTCTCTCTCTCCCTGCCTCTATACATCTCTCTTTCTCTGTCAACCTTCATCTCTCTCTTCTCTCTACCACTCTCTCACTCTCTCCTCACTATCGCTCTTTATTTTTTGCTCTTCTATGTCTTTCTTGCTCACTCACTTTCTCCCACACTCTCACTCTCTTCTCTCCTCTCTCTCTAACTTTTACCCAACCTTTCTTTCTTTCTCTCCCTCTATATCCTGGCATCAATCTCTCTTTCTCTCTATCTCTCTCTCTTTATCTCTCTATAACACTCTCTACCTCCCTCTTTCATTCTCTCTCTCTCCCCTCTTAATTTTACTCTTATTATCATATATCTTCAATAAGAGTGAGGAAGGAAAGGTGGGAGACACTGATTGAGAGATAAAACCAGAGGGTGTAAGGGATATGGAGCATGAGAATGAGAGGGAGTGTAACGGTCCATTTGGGGCATCTTATTTGGTGCATTAGCATTTTGAAAGCATAGCTGACCTGTTTGGGTAAACTAGTTTGGCAGCTTTTGCATTTTCAAAACGCTGAAAACAACGTTTTCACACCACACCTATCTTGTTGCGGTGGCAGCTTTCGACGGCGATCTGGCTTCTCCTAAAAAATAAAAAATTTGTAATAGCCACCACACCTAGCTTATCAGTAGGTTATTTTTAATCAGCTTTTCAGCAGATTATTCAATAAGCTGCAGCTGCCGCAAACAGACCCTAAGAGGGAGAGTGAGGGAGAAGTATGAAGAGAGATAGTGTAAGAGAGAAGGAAAAGAGGGAAGGAGGGAGAGAGAAAGAGAGAGCAACATATAGGAAGATAGAGGGAGAGTAAGAGAGAGAAATAGAGATAGAGGAGGTCTAACAGTGGTAGAGAATGGGAGTGACAAAGAGAGAGAGAGGTTTAGTAGAAAGGTGAAGCTATTAAGAGAGACCATAAAGGATGTAGAGCAATAGAAAAATAGTAAAAGAGAAAATATAGATATTATGAGAGAAAGAGAGAAAAGGAAGGAGGCTAGAGGGAGGGATAGAAATAGAAAAGTGCTTGCTAGAGAGAAAGAAAAATTAAGAGAGGAAAGAGGGAGGGAGGGATGGAGAGTAGATAAAGAAGGAGCATAGGAGGGATAGAGAGGTTGATAGTGCAAGATATATGAGAAAGGGGAGAGAGCACAAGAAAAAATTGAGAGAATTAAGAGCAAGAGAGATAGAGGAAGAGGGGAGGGGGTGAGAGAAAGAAACATGATAAAGAGATTAGAGATATAGGAGATATAGGGAGAGAGTGTGAGATAATCACATAGAGAGGGGTCAGAAAGGGAGAGAGTTGAAAGAAAGTAAGAGATAAAGAAAGAAGCACATAGAGTAAGAGATAAGTAGATATGTGAGTGAGAGTGAGTGAGAGAGAGAGAGAGAGAAAGAGAGAAAAGTTATAATATAAGAGAAAGAGAAAGAAAGAGGGTGGGAGAGTAATAGAGCGAGATTGTAGGAGAGAGAGAGAGGGAGATAATCGAAGAACGAGATCATGGAAAACAGATGGGGGAGAGTGAGAAAAAAGGAGTCCTAGGAACAAATTGAGATAAAGGGCAAGTGTGAGGGGGTGAGAGGGAGTTATAAAAAGAGAGGGAGAGAGAGAAAGAGAAGAGAGAGAACGAGGGTGAGAGCAAAAGAGTGGGAGAGAGCCAAACGGACGAGCAATAGAGATAGAGAGAGTGAAAGAGATAAATCGACATAGAGAAGATTGTTTAAGAAAGGTCAGAGAAAGGGAGAAAGAGTGAGAGGCAGAGAGTGTGGGAGGATAGAGGGATAAAGAGAGAGAGAGAGAGAGGAAGGAAGAGAGAGATAAGACTTTGAGAGAGAGAGAGATAAGGGGGAGCAAGAGATAGAAAGAGTGGGAGAGAAATAAGAAATGAATTTGAGTTAGAGAGAGGATGAGAAATTGAAAGAGATGAAGAGTGAGATGGTGCGTGAGTGAAGAGAACAGACGTCGATAGAAGAGAAAAATTGAGGAACAGAGGAAGGAGAGAGAGTGTGTGTGAGGGAGGATGAAGAGATAGATGAGAGGAGGGTGTAGAGAGAAAGAGAAGAATAAGAGAGTAAAAGAGTAGGTTAAGAGAGAGATAAAGATGAGAGAAAAGAGAGTAAAATAGAGTAAGCAAATGAGATAAACAAAAAAATGAAGAGAGAGCGAGAAAGATAGAGAGAGAATGAGAGAGTGAGAGAGCAAGATAAAGCTTGTGAGACAGAGAGAATAAGAAATGGAGAGAGAGCAAGGTAGAGGGAGGGAGAGCGAGAGAAGAGAGAAATTGAGGAAGAGAGAGAGGAGAGAGAGAAATGGAGAGGGAGAGAGTGTGTGAGGGAGACATAAAAGAGATTGTGAGAGGAGAGAGAATTGAGAGAGTGAGAGAGGGATGTAAAAATATAGAGACATGAGAGAGATAAGAGAGTAGGGAGAAAGTGAGTATAGAGAGTGGGAGAGAGAGGGGAATATAGAGAAGAGATTGAATAGAAAGAGAGGGATGAGAGGGAGAGCAAGAGAGGGGAAAGAGTGAACGAGTGATCGAGAAAGTCAAAGAGATAAAGGGGAAGAAGGGAGGAAAGGAGGGGGTACAAGAGAGTGAGAGAAAGAGGTCGGGAATGTGAATAAAGCATGAGTAGCGAGAGTAAAAAAAGAGACATTTAGAGAAAGAGAGATAGAAGGAGATGAAGGGAGAAAGAGAAGGAGAGTGTCAGAGATGAGAGCGATGATATTGAGAGAGAGCAAGAGAGATAGAGAGAGAAAAAGTTGGAGGGAGAGAGAGAATGATCTGAAGAAGACAAAGCGAGTAAAGGAGGGAGACGAAAATAAAAAAAAAGGAAGAGAGATAAGGAGGGGAGAAAGAGGGACGTAAGAAGGGAGTGTTGAGGTTTGGAGTGGAAGAGAGAATGGGAGGAGTGGAAAAGAGCAAGCGAGTGAGAGAGCAAGTGAGAGAGTGATAGGGAGTGAGACAGAAAGTATATAGAGTAAGAGAGACAATAAGATAGAGAGAATGAGTGAGAAAAAAAGCAAGGGAGAGAAGAAGTAGTGAGGGAGGGAAGGAGAGTGAGATACAAATAGAGGGAGTGAGCGAGGTCGGGAGGGAGGGGAAGAGAGTGGAAAGAGTATGAGAGAGCGAGTGAGAGAGGACTAATAGAGAGAAAATTAAGAGGGATATTATAAGAGAGAAGGAGAGAAAGTTAGAAAGATAAAGTGCTCAAGCGAGTTAGAAACAGAGTGAGGGAGGTGAAGAGATGAAGGGAGAAAGATAGAGTGAGGGAGAAAAAGGGAGAGGAGAGATGAGGAGAGATTGAGGGATAGAGAGAATAAGATAATTATGGAGAGAGAGAGAGAGAGAGAGAAGAGAGAGAGAAGAGAGGGTGCATCAGAGAGGGAGAAGGAGAGTTGGGGAGAAGGAGAGTGTGCAAGAGAAGTTGTGGGATGGAGAGATAGATAATAAGATTGAGGGAGAGGGAGTGCGTGAGAGGGAGGGAGAGATGAGAGAGAGCGAGGGAGGGTGAGGGAGAGTAAATGAGAAAGATAGAGAGAGAGAGAGAGTAAGGAATGGAGTAAAATAAAAGAGAAAGAGAGAAAGGTTAAGAGATAGGGAGATATATATAGTGATATGGTGTTTGAGAGAGCTACAAAGAGGGTGATAAGAAGTTGAGATGGAAAGGTTGTCAGAGAGGGATAAACCAAGTGGGGGAGGGAGGTAGGGAGAGATAGAGAGACTAGACTGAGAGAGAGAGAGAGAGGAGGGATAGAGGGAGAGTGAGATTGAAATAAAGGAAGGGAAAGAGAGAGTGAGAAAGAGAGGGAAAAAAAGATTTAGAGAGTAGATAGAATGAAATAAAGAAATGTGAGAGAAAGGGAGAGAGATGACGGGGAAGGTAGAGAGGGAGAGTTGGAGATAGAGTGTGAGGAGTGCGACAGAGAAGAGTGAAAGAAGGGGATTAAGAAAAAAAGAAAGTGAAAGAGAAGAGAGTATGAAAGAGATAAAGAGGAGTGAGAGAAGATAAAGAGTAGAGGATAAAGTGAGAAAAAAAGAAGAGTGAGAGAAAGGGAGAAAAAATGAGAGAGAGGGAGGTATGGAGTGGGAGTGTGAGATTGAGGAAGAGTGAGAGGAAGAGAGAGGGAGAAAGACGAAGAAGTGAGAGAATAGAGAGAGTAAAGAAAAAAAGATATCAGTAGTAGAGAGATATGGAGGGAGAAGAGAAAATATAGAGCTAGAAAGAGCAAGAGAGTGGGAGAGAGATAATGAGAGAGGGTGAGAAAGGGATAGTGGGAGGGAGAGGGGAGAGAGTGAGAAGAAATAGAGTGTAAGAGTGACAGAGAGGGCGAGAGAGAGAGACAAAGAAAGGGATTGAGAGCACGACAAGGTATGACAAAATGAGATAAAATAAATAGTAACATAAATGAGTGAGGAGAGAGGTACAAAAGAGGGATCAGGATAGAGAGAAAGGGGAGAGGAAGAGAGAAGGGGCACATGAGTGAGAGAGATAAAAAAAGGGAGAGAGAAAAAAGAGAGAGAAATGAAAGGGGAGAGGAGCAAGTGAGAGAGGGAGAGGGAGGGAGCTAAAGAGATTATGGAAATAGATGGATAGGGAATGTGAGAGTGATTTAGCACAAGCGAGAGATATAGAGAGGAAGTTATAGAATAAGAGAGAGACCATGAGGGAGGGAGAGTGATAGAGTGCTGGGGAGAGTAGGAAGAGAGAAAGCATAAGTGTACTCGAGAGGGAGAAAGATAAAGTGAGAAAGAGTAAGTGAGCAAAGAAATAGAGATGGGAAGATAGATTGCAAAAGAATCATAGGGAAAGAAAGGGAATAGATAGAAAAGAGAGTTAAAGAGAGACATGGAGATAAAGGGAGAATGGGCAAGAGAGAGGGGGAAGGATGGAAACAAGAGTAAGAGAGAGGGAAGAGTGAAAGGTGTGATAGAGTAAAAAGCATTAGGGAGAGAATGAGAGTGAGGGAAAGCAAAAGAATGGAAAGAGATAGAGAGAGAGATAGAGAGAGAGTGAGAAGGAAGGAGAGAGATGGAAGTAGAGAAAGAGAAAGAGAGGGGATGAAGAGTAAGAGAGGGTGAGACACAAATAGAGAAGAGAGACAGATATATAAATGGAGAATGGGTTAGAGATGAAGAGCATGCAAGAGAGAGTGAGAGATCGAAATAAAGGGGAGAGAGGGGGTAAGGAGCAAGAGAGTTAGAGGCAAGGAGGGAGGTAGGGTGGGAAGAAGGGAAGATAAGGAGAGGGAGGGAGAGCAGAAGAGGGTGGAAGAGAAAGGAACATAGAAACAAAAGAGAGATAAAAGAGATAAAACAAGTGTGAAAGAGAGAGGAAAGAGAAGGGAGAGAGATCGCCAGAGTGTGTGAGAGTAAAGTGAGTAAGAAGAGGGAGTGCTAGAAACAAAGATAAGGACATGAGAGAGTGCTCGCGAGGGATGGAGAGAGGGTGGGAAGGAAGGAGAGAGATAGAAAGAATGAAGAGGCATAAAGTGAGAGAGGAGGGAGGGAGAGGGAGTGGGAGAGATGGATATAATGAGAAGATAGAACAAGAAGAGAGAAAAGAGA
>NEWO01000072.1:83342-96450 GCA_003013225.1 Phalaenopsis aphrodite
GTAGGGTGGGAGAAAATGTGAGTAAAGGAGAGAGAGTGTGAGAAAGTGAGACATAGTTAGTGAAACAAAGAGAGAGAGAGAGCAAAGGTGAGAGAGAGAGAAAGAAGAGAGAGCAAGTAAAGAGAGAGAAGGCTATGAGAGAAGTGAGAGGCAAATAGAAAGGAAGAATTAGAGGGAGATCATGAGAGAGAAGAAAAGAGGGAGTGATTACAAAAATGTATAAGAGAGCATGCAATAGAAGAGAGAGCTATAGGAATAATATAAGGGAAAGGGGCAGAAGTCTAAGCAGGACAGAGAGATAGAAAAGTGTGAGAGTGATAATGAATGACAAAAGAAGGATATAGAGAAAGGGAGAGAGAGATGGAATTTAAAAACTAGCAAGAGAAGGACAGAGAAAAAAGAAAAGTAAGTTAGAGTGAGAGACAAGGAAGAGGGAGTGAGAGAGACTAAGGGATGAAAGAGAGATAGAGAAAAAGGGAATGAGAGAGAGAGGAATTGCAAGGATAACGAAAGAGAGATCGTAAGAAGAATGGACAGAGATGGGGAGGGGAGAGAGAGAGGAAGAATGAAGTGAGGATAGGAGGGAGGGAGATATAAAAATTAAGAGATAGTAGGAAATGAGGAGGGAGAGAGAAAGCAAGAATGAGGGTGGGAGAAATAGGGATAGAAATTAAGAATAAAAAAAAAGGTAGAAAGATTAAAAGAGAGAAACAATAGTGGGGGAGAGCTAGAAAATGAGCGTAGGAGCTAGAGATTGTGATAGAGGGAGGGTGAAAATCGATAGAAAGATAGGATGAGAAGTGAGAGAGGGAGAGAGACGAGGAAGAAGAATGGGAGTGTGGGATGAAGGGTGGGGAGTGAGAGAGAGAGACTATGAAAAAGATAGAGCAAGAAGGATAGAAGGTTGAGAGAGACCATGAAAAGATAGAGGAAGAAGGATAGCGGGGGAGCATTATAGAAAGAATAAGAGAGACAAGAGATAGAGTGAGAGAACGAGAGGAGGTGATAAAGTGAGTGGGAGTGAGAGATATAAAGAGAAGATAGAAGGGGAAAGAAGAAATGATACATAAAAGAGAAGAGAGAGTGGAGAGAACAGAGAGATATGTAAGGAAGGATAGAGGATGGAGGGAGAGAGAGAATGAGAGATATGAGAGAGTGTGTGAGAGTGGAAGATGAGAGAAGAAAGAGAATAAGGGATTAAGAATGGGAGGGAGAAAAGATGGAGAAATATAGGGAAAGAGATTGAAGGAGTGGGGAAGGTAGAGAATAGAGTTTGATAGAGTTTGAGAGACATGGAAGAGAAAGCAAGGGAGAGAGAGAATAAGAGAGAGGGAGGGCGTGATAGGGAGAAGGAGAGTGAAGGAGACGTCATCAAGGTGTATCAAGAGAAGAGAATACAGAGAAATACTGTCAAAGAGATGAGGGAAAATAAGAGAGCAAAAAAAAAGAGGGCAAGGGAGAGAGAGATAAAAATAGAGCAATGGAGAGTGAGAGAGGGAGAGCCAAACAATAGTTAGAAAAAAATGATAGAAAGGAGGAGAGAGTGGCTGGGAGCACACATAAGAGAGAGAGGAAAAATGGGAACAAGTGAGAGAGTGTGTGGGTGAGAGCAAGCAAGATAGAAAGGGGAGGTGGGAGGAAGAGCGAGAATGAGAGGGAAAAAGAGAGTGGGGGAGAGAGTGAAGAGAGAGAGGTAATTAGGGATGGATGGAGAAATAAATAAGGAGGTTAAGAGAAAGAAAGTAAGAGAGAAATGAGAGATGGAGAGAATAAAGATAGTGTTAAGAGAGAGAGGAAGCTAGAGATTGAAAAAGGGTAAGAGAAAGAACAAAGGAAAGATGGGGATAGAGAGAATAAAAGTGAGAGAGTAATAGTGAGAGAGAGTGGGAGAGAACAAGAGACAAAAGAAATTTTGAAAGGAGAAAGAATCGAGAGAGAGAGAGAGAGGGAGGGAGGTAAATATATAGAGACAGGAGAGAGATGAGAGAGTAGGGAGGGAGTTAGCATAGAAAGTGGGAGAGTGAGGCAAAGATTGAGAAGAGAATGAATAGAAATAGATAGATGAAAGGCTGAGCGGGAGAGAGGGAGAGTGAGCGAGTGTAGAGAAGGTTGAAGAGATATGGGGGAAGGAGAGAGGGAAGGAGAGGGCACAAGAGAGTGAGAGTGAGAGGTAGGGAATGAGAAAATGGCTTGGGAGAGTGAGAGCAAGAAAAAGATACAAAGAGAGAGAGAGAGAGATAGAAACAGAGGGAGAGAGAAATGGAGAGGGTAAGAGAATTAGCGTGGTGATAGAGAATAAGTTTGAGAGATATTTGAAAAGGGATGGAGGGAGGGAGAGAGAGAGAGGGAGGGAGTGAGAAATAGAGGAAGGGAGAGTAAAGAAACTAAGATAAAGAGAGAGAAAAATATTAATAGAGATAAGAGAGAAAGCAGGAAAGAATAGAAGAAAGAGTGAGAGAGATAGATTGAGAAAGTAAGTGAAAGAGACAAAGAGAGCGAGGTGGAGAGAGGGAGAGAAGAGAGAGAATATAAGAGGTAAAGAGGAAGAAAGAGAGATTAAGAGAGGGAAAAAAGGGAGAGTGATATATCAAGAGGTAGGGGAAAGATGGAGAGAGTGAGGGATAGAGAGAGAATAATATAAGTATGGAGAGGAAGAAATGAGAGGGAGGGTTAGATAGGGAGAAAGAGAGTGATGGGAGAGAGATTGAATTAGAGTGAGGGAGGGAGGGAGGGAGTCAGATTGAGTTGGAGAAGGGGATAAAGAGGTGAAGGTAAAGAGAGTTGGAATAGATAAGAGATAGATCAGTATAGAGTGGTGCGAGATGGCGTGAGAGAGATAAGAGAGAGTGGGAGCAAGTGAGGGATAGTTAAAAAAGAGAGAAGAAACAACGAAAGTAATTAAAAGAGAATATGAGAGGTAGAGAGAAAGAAGAGACCATGAAAAGTTGAGAGAGACCATGAAAAGATTGAGCAAGAAAGATAGAAGGGGGAGCGTTATAAAGAGAATAGGAGAGACGAGAGATAGAGTGAGAGAGCAAGAGGAGGTGATAAAGTGAGTGGGAGTGAGAGATATGAAGAGAAGATAGAAGGAGAAAGAAGAAATGATACACAAAAGTGAAGAGAGAGTGGAGAGAATAGAGAGATATGTAAGGAAGGACAGAGGATGGAGGGGAGAGAGAATGAGAGATATGGGAGAGAGTGTGAGAGAGGAAGATGAGAGAAGAATGAGAATAAGGAGGAAGAATGGGAGGGAGAAAAGATGAAGAAATTTAGTGAAAGAGATTGAAGGAGTGAGGAAGGTAGAGAATAAAGTTTGATAGAGTTTGAGAGACAAGGAAGAGAAAGCAAGGGAGAGAGCGAATAAGAGAGAGTGAGGGTGGGATAGGGAGAAGGAGAGTGAAAGGGAGGGCATCAATGTGTGTGAAGAGAAAATAATACAGAAAAATATTGTCAAAGAGATAAGGAGGGAAAAGAAGAGAGTGCAAAAAAAAGAGGGCAAGGGAGAGAGAGTTAAAAAGAGAGCAATGGAGAGTTAGAGAGGGAGAGCCAAACAATTGTTAGAAAATAAATGATAGAGAGCAGGAGAGAGTGGCTGGGAGCACATTTAAGAGAGAGATGAAAAATGGGAACAAGTGAGAGAGTGTGTGGGTGAGAGCAAGCGAGATAGAAAGGGGAGGATGGAGGAAGAGAGAGAATGAGAGGGAAAAAGATAGTGGGGAGAGAGTGAAGAGTAATTAGGGAGGGATAGAGAAACAAATAAGGAGGTTAAGAGAAAGATAATAAGAGAGAAATGAGAGAGGGAGAGAATAAAGATAGTGTTAAAAGAGAGAGGAAGCTGGAGATTGAAAAAGGGTCAAAGAGAAAGAACAAAGGAAAGATGGGGATAGAGAGAATAAAAGTGAGAGAGTAATAGTGAGAGAGAGTGGGAGGGAACAAGAAAAAGAAGAGATTTTGAAAGGAGAAAGAATCGAGAGGGAGAGAGAAAGGGAGGTAAAAATATAGAGACAGGAGAGAGATAAGAGAATATGGAGGGAGTTAGTACAGAGAGTTGGAGAGAGAGGGGAAGATAGAGAAGAAATTGAATAGAAAGAGAGAGATGAAAGGCTGAGCGCGAGAGGGGGAGAGTGAGCGATTGATGGAGAAGGTCGAAGAGATAAGGGGGTAGGAGGGAGGGAAGGAGAGGGCACAACAGAGTGCGAGTGAGAGGTAGGGAATGAGAAAAGAGCTCGGAAGAGTGAGAGCAAGAAAAAGAGACAAAGAGAGAGAGAGAGAGATAGAAACAGAGGGAGAGAGAAAAGGAAAGGGTAAGAGAATTAGCGTGGTGATAGAGAATAAGTTCGAGAGATATGTGAAAAGGGATGGAAGGAGGGAGAGTGATACAGAGAGAGGGAGTGAGAAAAGGAGGAAGGGAGAGTGAAGAAAGTAAGATAAAGAGAGAGAAAACTATTAATTGAGATAAGAGAGAAAGCAGGAAAGAATAGAAGAAAGAGTGAGAGAGATTGATTGAGAAAGTAAATGAAAGAGACAGAGAGCAAGGTGGAGAGAGGGAGAGAGGAGAGAGAGAATATAAGAGGTAAAGAGGAAGAGAGATAGATTAAGAGAGGGAAAAAAGGGAGAGTGATATATCAAGAGGTGGGGGACAGATGGAGAGAGTGAGGGATAGAGAGAGAATAAGATACGTATGGAGAGGAAGAAATGAGAGGGATTGAATAAGAGTGAGGGAGCAGGAGCAAGTGAGGTTGAGTAAGAGAGAGGGATAAAGAGGTGAAGGTAAAGAGAGTTGGAATAGAAGGGAGAGAGATCGATATAGAGTGAAGCGAGGTGGGGTGGGAGAGATGAGAGAGAGCGGAAGCGAGTGAGGGAGAGCAGGTGAGAGAGATATGGGGTGGGTGAGATGAGAGAGAGCAAGAGCAAGTGAGGGTGCGGGCAATGAGGTAAGTGATAGAGAGCTCTAAAGAATGGATAAGTGGAGGGAGACAAAAAAGGAGAGAGAAGGAGAGGGTGATAGCAATAAGGTGTGAGAGAGAAAGATGGATAGAGGGAGAAGGTGCGGTAGAGAGTAGGGTGAGATGGAGAGGTTGAGGGATATAGAAAGTGGGAGATGGAGCTATGGAATGATAGAGATCAGTGAGAGAGAGAGAGGGATAGTGGAAGAGATAAAAAGATGGAAATAAATAGCGAAAAAGAGAGAATGGAGAGAAAGCAAGGAGTTAAAAAAGAGGGAAGAAATAATGAAAGAGATTAAAAGAGACTATGCGAGGTAGAGAGAAAGATGAGAGAAAATGAGTGAGAGATGGTAGAGAGAGTAGAGAAGAAAGGGAGATGAAAAGAAAGAGAGAAAGAGGAAAAGTGGTAGAGAGGGGGAGAAAAAGGGACGTAGGATGGGCATTTGGGGGTAATAATGAGGTAGAGTTTGAGAAAGAGACATAGAGTTGGAGAGAGGGCAAGAAATAGAGAGATAGGAAGAGAGAAAAAGTGAGTGATGGAGAGTGAGAGAGTAATAGAGAGTGGAAGAGACGATAAGAGAGGGATAGAGCAAGTGAGAGGTAAAAAGAGAGGGAGGAAGCGAGAGCAAGAAAAAGAGATAAAGGAAGTGAAGGAAGGAGGAAGAGTGAGACAAAGAGAGTGTGATAGTGGCAGGGAGGGAGAGAGAGTGAAGAGAGTAAGACTGAGAGGGAGATGATTAATACAGAGAGAAGAGAGAGAGCAAGAGAGGGAAGGAGGTAGAATGTGAGAGAGATAGAATAAACAAGCAAGTTAGAGAGACTGAGATATGGAGGTTAAGAGAAGGAGAGAGAGATTAGATGTAAAGAGTGGGGGAGAGATAGGGGAGGGAAAAGAAGGAGAGAGATGTGTAGAGAGGAAAGGTAGAGATGGAAAAAGCAAAAGTGATAGAGAGAGTGTGATAAGTGTTGAAAAAAGAAAAGAGAGGAACGGTCTGACAGAATGGAGAGTGAGGGAGAGAGAGATAGTGAGTTGGGGAGGGTGGGAGGGAGAGAATGAGAGAGGGAGAGAGAGATACACAGAGGGATTAAGAGAGGTAGAGTGAGTGTGAGTGGGAGAGAGGGAAAGATTGAAATAAGACGGAGAGAGAGAGATATAAATGGATAGAGATAGAGATTACAAGAGAGGGGTATGGAAGAGATGAGAGAGAGCAAGAGCAACTAAGGGAGTGCAAGTGAGAGAGTGCAAGAAATGAAATTAGAGAAAAAGAGATATAGAGACAAGATAAAGAGAAAGAACGATAAAAATAGAGCGAAAAAGGGAAAGAAAAAGGAGAGAAAGAGAGTAAAAAAAGAGAGAAGGATTGAAAGAGGACGAGAGGGAAAGAGAGAGAAATTGTATGAGAGATCATAGGGAGAGTAGAGATGGGAAGGTAAGGGAAATGGAGAGAGGAAAGGAGATAAAGAGGGGAAAAAAAGTTAAGTAGGGAAGGACTCTTTGACGGTTGGAATGAGGGAGAGATAGCGAAAGAGACAGAAAGTGGGAGAGAGGGCATAAAAGAGAGATATATGGAAAGCAAGAGAGAAAAAGCAAGTGACAGAGAGTGAGAGAGAAGATAAGAGAGAGATAGAGCAAGAGAGTGGTAAAAAGAGAGGGAGGGAAGGAGAGTGAGATAATGAGATTAAGGATGTGAAAGATGGAGGGAGAGCGATACAGACAGAGTGTGGGAGTAAGGGTAGGGAATGTAGAGAGACGAGAGAAAGAGAAAGAGATAGAGGAAGTCTAAGAGAGAGATAGATGGAGGGAAGGAGAGAAGAAAAGAGAAAGAGAGGGAGAGAAGGGGAGAGAGAAGTAGAGAACAGAGAGATATTGAGAGAGAATATGAGAGGTAGAGAGAGAAAGATAAGAGAAAATGTATGAAAGAAGGTAGAGAGAGTAGAGAAGGGGGAGGGAAATAGAGAAAGAGAGGAAAATAGATAGAGAGGAGGAGAAAAAGGGATGTAAGGAGGGAGCGTTTGAGGGTTGTAATGAGGTGTAGATTGAGAATAGATAGAGGTGCTAGAGAGGGCGAGAAAGAGAGAGATAGGGAGAAAGAGACAAAGAAAATGATAAAGAGTGAGAGAGAAAGAACATAGAGTGAGAGAGATGATAAGAGAGGGATAGAGTAAGAAAGAGGTAAAAGAGAGTGGGAGGCGAGAGAGAAAGTGAGATAAAGAGATAAAGGAATTGAAGGAGGGAGGGAGGGAGAGTGAAGCAAGTAACATTTAGAGGGAGATGATTAATAAAGACAGAAGTAAGAGAGAGAGAGCAAGAGAGTGAAGGAGAGAGAATGTGAGAGAGATAGAATGAACAAGCAAGTCAGAGAAACTGAGATAAGGAGTTTGAGGACGGAGAGAGAGATGAGAGAGGTAAAGAGTGGGGAGAGATAAAGGGAGGGAAAAAAGAGAGAGATATGTAGAGAGGCAAGACAGAGATGGGAAAAAAGAAAGGTTCAGGTAAATAAAAAATAGGTATGGTTAGACATAATGAAAGAGAGTGGGAGAGAGAGAGAGTGTGAGCTAGGGAGGGAGGGAGCGAGAGAGTGTGTGAGGGTGGGAGGGAGGGAGAGAGTGTGAGAGAAAGATGCAGAGAGGTAGGGAGAGTGGGAAAGATTGATGTATGATAGAGAGAGAGATACAAAGGGAGAGAGATATGTAGAGTTTGTAAGAGATGGGTGTGGGAGAGATGATAGACAGAGAGAGCAAGAGCAACTGAGGCAGAGCAAGTGAGAGAGAGTTAGCAATGAAATTAGAGAAGGAGAGATAGAGAGACAAGTGAAGGAGAATGAATCATGGAAATAGAGCTAGAAAGAGTAAGAAAAAGGAGAGAGAGAGAGAGATAGAGTTAAAAAAAAAAAGAAGAAATAATGAAAGAGGTTGAGAGGAAAAGAGAGAGAAAATGTATGAGAGATCATATGGAGAGTAGAGAAGGGGGGAGAGAGAAATAGAGGGAGGAAAGGAGATAGGGAGGGGGAGAAAAAGGAAAGTAGGGAGGAAGCGTTTAATGGTTAGAATGAGGGAG
The DNA here is from genome assembly GCA_003013225.1 of Phalaenopsis aphrodite. Lineage (NCBI taxonomy): Eukaryota > Viridiplantae > Streptophyta > Magnoliopsida > Asparagales > Orchidaceae > Phalaenopsis > Phalaenopsis aphrodite. Next base: position 91,347 of record NEWO01000072.1, read on the forward strand.
AGATAAAGATAGAGACAGAGAGTGGGAGAGAAGACATGAAATTGAGAGATAGAGTAAAAAGCGAGTGACAAAGAGTGAGAGAGTCATAGAAAGTGAGAGAAATGATTAGAGAGAGATGGAGCAAGAGAGAGGTAAAAAGAGAAGAAGGGATGGAGAGTGAGATAAAGAGATAAAAGATGTGAAGGAGGGCGGGTAGGAGTGAGAGGGGAGGGATGGAGTTAGAGAAGATAGATATATGAGAGAAAAAGAGAGGGATAGAGGAAGAGTGAGAGAGAGAGATAGAGGGAGGGAAAGAGAACAAGAGGGTAAGAAGGAAAGAGAGAGTTAAAGAACAGAGAGAGAGAAATTGAGAGAGAGCATGACAGATAAAGAGAAAAAAAGTGGAAGGGAGAGAGAGAATGGTTTAAAGAAGATAAAAAGAGTGAGGAAAGGAGGGTGAGGGAAATAAAAAGAGGAAAAAAGATAAAAAGTGGGAGGTAGCTAGGGAGTTTTTGAGGGTTGGAATGAAATAGAGATAGGGAGTGTAAAAGAGAGCAAGCGAGTAAGAGAGAAACCAGATAGAGTAAAAGAGATAATAAGAGGGAGAGAATGATAGAGAGAAAGAGCAAGCGAAAGAAGTAAATAGTGAGGGAGGGAAGGAGAGTGAGACAAAGAGAGGAAGTGAGGGAGGGAGGGGAAGAGAGTGGAGAGATCGAAAGAGAGAGGACACAGAGAGAAGATTAAGAGGGAGGTTATAAAAGAGGAGAGAAAGTGAGAAAGATAGAGTGGTCAAGTGAGTGACAGAGACACAAATAAAGGTGGAGAGATGAAGCGAGAGAGATAGAGTGAGGGAGAAAAAAGGAGAGGAGAGATGAGGATAGAGTGAGGGATAGAGAAAATAAGATAAGTATGTTGAGATAGTTGGGGAGAGAGAGTGAGCAAGAGAGATTGAGGTAGGTAGAGAGAGAAATTAGGAGATGGAGAGAGAGAGTGTGTGAGAGAGTGATGGAGAAAGAGGTGAAGAGTGGCTTAAAACGTAGATAGATAGGTAGAGAGTGTGAGAGAGAGGGGTGGGAGAGATGAGAGAAAGTGAGGGAGAGTGAGGAAGAGTAAGTAAGAGAGAGAGAGAGCAAGAAATGGAGTAAAAGTAAATGAGAAAGAGAGAAAGGATAAGAGATATAACAATAAGGTGTGAGAGAGAGAGCTAGGAAGAGGGCGATAAGAGGCTGAGAGTGAAAGACATGTGGGTGATGAATAGGGCAATAAGAGTTGGGTGATGAATAGGCCAAGTGGGGGAGGGAGGTAGGGAGAATTAGAGGAGAGAGAACAGACAGCGAGAGAGGTAGAGTGAAAGAGCGGGAGGGAGAGAAAAATAAAGGTTTGAGAGAAGAAAGTGATAGCAAAAGGAGGGAAATAGAGAGAAGATGGGAGATCGAGAGGGAGAGAAAGTGGTATGTGGGGTGGGAGTTATTGAGGGTTAGAATGTGGGAGAGATAAAGAGAGATAAAGAGTGAGAGAGAGAATATAGAGTGAAAGGGATAATAAGAGATAGATAGAGAGAGAAAGAGAGAGTTAGAGAGGGATAAGGGAGGGAGAGACGGTGAGAGCGAGTAAAGGGGAGCAAACAAATAGATTTAAAGAATGAAAAGATAAAGAGAAAGAGGAGTGTGAGTGAAAGAGAGAGTGACTTCAAAAGAAAGATAGAGAGATACCCAAGAGTGATGAGGAAAAGGGAGAGATCAAGAAAGAGAGTAAGAGAGAGGGAGAGGCAGGGAAAGAGAGAAAAATTGACAAAGAGAGAAAGAGAGAGAGAGAGACAGATAGAGCAAGCGAGAATAGAGATAAGAGAGATAGGGAGAGATGGAGGGATAAAGAGGTAAAGAGAGCGAAGGAGGGAAAGAGGGATGAAGACAATAAGAAGCATAGAGAAGGATAAAGATAGAGTGATAAAACAAGGGAGGGAGAGGGAGATAAAGGACTAAAGTGATGAAATTAGAAAGAAAGAAATAAAGGAGGGCAGGAGAGAGAGAAAAAGAGTGAGAGATGGAAGAGGAAAGAGATTTAGAGAGAAAGAAAGTAAGAGAGGTAAGAGAGAAAAAGAAAATGGGAGAGACAGAGAGTGATAGTGTGGAAGAGAGAGCTACTGAGAAGTAGAAAGAGAAGTGATAGAGAGAGAAATGGAGACAGAGTTGGAGAGGGAGAGGGATGGAGTTAAAGATAGAGAGAGATAGAGAGTGCAAAAAATGGAGTGCGAGAGAGAAATGGTGAAAGTGGGAGAGAGAGGGATGAGTTAAAGAGAGAGAGAGAGTGCAAATGATGGAGAATGTGAGAGATAAAGTGAGAGAGGGAGTAAGAGCGAGATGGTAGATAGAGTGACAGAGTTTAAGAAAGGGAGAGAGAGGGTGAGGGAGTGAAAATAAAGAGAGAGAAAAAGAAGATTGAGTGTAAGAGATTGATATAAATAGTGAGAGTGAGAAAAAAGATGCCAAAAGAGAGAGTGAGAGAGACGCAAAATAAACTAAAAGAAAAGGGAAGAGAAAGCTTGAAGAGTGAGAGTAAGAGCATAGAGAAATAAAGGGAATGAGAGAAGAGAGAGAAGCAAGAGAAGATTCAGAGAGTAGAGTGAGTCAGAAAAAGATAATGTGAGAGAAAGGGAGAGAGAAGAAGTGGAAGGGACAGAGGGAGGGAAGGAGATAGAGAGCTAGGAGTGGGACAAAGAAGAGTGAGAAAAGGAGAACAAAAAGAGAGAAAGAGAGAAACTATGAAAGAGATATAGAAAAGCAAAAGAAGAAATTGAGTAGAAGATAGAGTGAGTAAAAAGAAGAGAGTAAGAGAAAGGGAGAAAAAATTGGAGAGAGAGGGAGTGTGAGATTGAGCAAGAATAGGAGGAAGAGAGAGAGAGAGAAAGAGGAAGGAGCGAGAGAATAAAGAGAGTATAGAAATAGAGAGATCTCACCAGAGTGAGAAATAAATATAAAGATATGGAGGGAGAAAGGAAAGATATAGAGAGAAAGATAGTAAGATAATGTGGAAGCGAGAGTGAGAGAGGGTGAGAATAGGATAGTGGGAGGAAGAGGAGAGAGTGTGAGAAGAAATAGAGGGTAAGTGCGAGAGAGGAGAGAGAGAAAGGGATTGAGAGCAAGATAGGCCAAGAGAGGAAGAGATAGAGAAAGGGATTGAGAGCAAGATAAGGCAAGAGAGAATGAGATAAAAGAGAGAGTAAGAGAAAAGAGTGAGGAGAGAAGGACACAGGAGGGAGCGAGATAGAGAGAAGGGAGAGAGGGAGAGAGTGGGGGACATGAATGTGAGAGATAGAGAAAGGAGAGAGAAAGAAGAGAGAGACAAGTGAGGAAGCAACAGAGAGAGAAAAGGGAGAGAGAGATGTAAGGTGAGATATAAGGAGAGAAAAAGATGGAATTGAAGGTGGATAGAGGGAGAGTGAGACAAAGAAGTAGGGAATGGAAGAGAGAGGGATGAAGATTGATAGAGAGAGCAAAAGAAAGCATAAGTGAGAGAGTGAGGGAGGGAGTGAGCGATAGTGAGAGAGGAGAAGAATGATCGAGAGAGTGAGGGAGAGGGCATGAAAGGGGAAGAGAGAGAGAATAAAGACAAAGAAGAGAGAGAATTGGTATGGAGAAAGTTTGTGAAATTAGAACATAGAGGGATAAATAACAAGAGAAATAGAGCAAACAAAGGATTGGGAGGGAGAGAGATAAAGAGATATTGAGAGAGAGAGAGAGAGAGAGAGGGAAAACAATTAGAGAAAATTATAGAAATAGAAGAGAGAAGGTGAGAACAAGGTTGAGGGAGCATGAGAGATAGAGATTGATAGTGGAGGCTATTGTGTGAAGAAGAAAGAAAGAGCACGAGAGAGATGGAGGGTGGAATGGGAGCATGAGAGAAATATTAACAATATAGAGGGAGGTAAAAGAAAAATGTAGGTTGAGGAAAAGAGACGGTGAGAGGACCGCAAAGTAGAGAGCTTAAGAGAGAGAGAAAGCGAGGGAACAAATGAGGGTGTGATAGAATAGAGAGAAGATGGATAGAGTTGGAAGAGAGCGAGAGAGAGTGAGAGGGAGAGAGAATGTAAGGATGAGCAAGAGAAGAAAAGAAAAAAGGGCTCATTAAAAATTAAAAATTAATGGAAGGTGAATATAGGAGAGGTATCCAAATAAAGGGATGGAGAGTGGGTGAGTGGAAAATCAAGTGTGTGTGTGTGTGAGAGAGAGAGAGAGATAGAAGAAGTGAGATAGATATAAAATGAGTGAGAGAGAGTGCAGGGGGAAAGGATAATGCAAGTAACCAAGAGGATAGTGAGAGAGAGATGAAGATAATGAGTGAGGGAACGAGAGAAAGAGAGGAAAGAAGAGATAGTAAGAAAAGAGAAAAGGAGATGTTGGGAGAGAGAGAGTGATAGAGCAAGGAAGAGAGAGAAACAGTGAGAGGGAGAAGAGAGAGAATAGAGAGAGCAAAAGCGAGATAGAGTAAGTAAGAAAGAATGATTGAGAGAATGAGGGAGATAAGGGAGGAAGAGTTAGAGTAAACAAGAGAGGGAGAGGGAGAGAGAGTTAAAGAGAGGATGAGAGAGAGGGAGAGGGAGTGAGAGGGAGAGAGAGCATGATAAATATATAGAAAGAGATAGAGAGAGTATGTAAAATAGATAAAGGAATGGAGAGAGATAGAGGGATAGAGAGAGGGTGAGAGAGAGGGAGAGGGAGGGGAGACAGAGAGAGAGGGAGACAGAGAGATATATAGAGTTGTGGAGTAATAGATTGAGAGAGATTAAGATATAAATTGAGAAATAGTGGAGTAAGAGTGGGAGGGATATAGAGAAAAAGATAGCTAGATGCAGATGAGAGAGAAAGAGGAGCAAGAGTGAGAGAAATAAAAAGGGAGTGAAGGAGATAGAGGGAAGAGAAACATAAAAAGATAGAATGAGAAAGGCAAAGGAGGGAGAGTGAGGAAAAAGTGTGAGGGGAAAGAGAGAGGAAATGGACAAGAATGAGACTTAAAGAGTTGGAGGAGAGAGGTAGGGTGAGAAAGAAAGAGAGATAAAATAAGGAAAAGAAAGGATGAGGGAGAGGCGGAGAGTGCAAAATTGAGAAGGAGAAGGGGTTATGGAGAG